>OMKZ01036306.1:7095-18890 GCA_900302535.1 Neoniphon sammara | reverse complement strand
TACCTGCCTCTCCACCGACAGTGCAGAATGCCTCTCCATCGGCAGCACCGCCTCCATCTGCATCGACAGCGCTGCCTCCGTCTGCATCAACAGCGCCGCCTCCGTCTGTACCGAGAGCGCCGCTTAGATCTGCATCAACCTCTCCATCCACAGCAACGTCAACTGCAGCCTCTGATACCCCACCCGTTCTTCACCTACCAACATACTTTTCATCTGAAATGACTGGTGTAGATCGTAGAAATCGGGCTACAGTTGGAAGAAGGGCGTGTTTTTACTGCAAGCAGAAGGCGCCCGTGTACTGCAGCACATGCCAAGTAACGCTGTGCTTCAATGCCTCAAGGAACTGCTTTGGACAGTGGCACAGAAGCAACAATGTCTGAGTAGCAGGACAGACCTTTATGCAGGTCATTCACAGCACTGCCTCCGTCTCCATCAACAGCGCCGCCTCCCTCTCCATCTCTAGTTTCTTTATTTTCCATAACATTTTCTATTTTTTCAGGTAGTTTTAAGTGTCATTAAAGTGATTTATAATCATTTGGTTATTTTGGAGAGGTTTTGGAGATGTTTTATGGAGCTGCTTGGTATAGAACTTACTTAAAAGGAAAAAAACTCTATCTCAGAGGCACTTCTATCTGTCAACCTAAAACTGGGTACAGACTTCAGAGCTTCACTGGAAGAACTCTTGTGAATTTCAGCCTAGTGCCTCATATTATGACTAAGTGACACAATTGTCATCTCAAGTGAATAAAAAACAAAACAAAAATGAGAGTGTATAATTATTTTTTCTGTATTTAATCCTTCACCAACTCAACTATGTTGAAGCTAGAACTAAGAAACACACTACATGATCCTTAGGCTGTTTGCTTTGCAGTGACACCATATGAGTTATTCAGGTTTTTGAAATTCTAAACAGTTAAAATGGCTATGTACAAGTAGGTGGAAATGCACATAATTTGAGTGATCCCTAACAGGTTAACAGCAGTCTAACACTGATTTTGTTTCATGTAGGACATAAAGCAGGAAGTAAAGACAGAACAAGATGCTTCTGCTCATGTTCCTCCTGACACCATTAAGAAAGAAGAAGAATCGGGATGGTGGAACGACCGACAGTGGTCGGTCAACGAGTCGAACTTGTTGGAACTTTTTAAGACTTGCCATCGGTGTGGAGCTAAAATGGAAGAACTCAAAGCCACATCTATCGGGTGCTACATCAAGCTGGACTGGGGCTGCCTAAATGGACATACCGGGCAGTGGAGTTCCAGTCCTGATATCTGATGGATGCTGAAAAATAATATTCAAATTGCATCTACTTTGCACCACATACAGTAACCTGTCAATGCTAACTGGGCTAGCCTGCTCAACCTTCAAGTCTGGAAAATGCATGTGCTTTTCCATTCATCAAATCTAATCTCTGAGGGCATTTTTGTTGCAAAACTACTGACAACTTGCAAGATTGAAGTCATGAATATTTGCAAGAGTACATGTCATGTTTAATGAATGGCAACGGGAGTTGTTAATATGCAATATTTGCTCCTGTTTTTCTAGTCCAGGCAGAAAGGTATCTTCAGGGTTTGTACAAAGTCTTGAAAGTTTTGAAAATGCTTAATTTGAACCATTTTGTTTAAGGTTAGGAATATGCTTGAATTCAGATGTACTTAAAATGCTTGATTTTCAACATAAGCTGGTGTTTCATCTACACAGTCAATCATGTAAAAAACCTTTGTTTGATTTTAATATTTGAAATGATCCCCTACTCTAGGAATTAGCAAGCGTTAAATAATGATCAAAACTACAATCAAAGTTAACATGAACAGCTGGTGAAAAATAAAGTGAAATATACATTGATTGCTGTGGGTATAAAGGAATTCTGTAAACTTCCTTTTCGTGATTAGACAATAAAGGCTTTGAGAGTCTGGAAATTTTGGTTTAAGTACCCTGAAAGTGCTTGAAAAGGGCTTGGATTTTACTCTCGGGAGGCTGTATGAACCCTGTACATTAAGTATCAGAAAAACTGAATCTATATGCTATCACTTGCCACAATTTGTAGGGACATTTTTTTGCCAAGGTCTAGTTGAATATAGAGAGCTAAGTCAGTTGTGAGGCCAACTTGTTCCTGACAATCTTAAAGCAGATTTTGTTGCATTTGCCACTCAGTCTGGGTAAAGGTTCACTGTTGATGGTTTGTAGTGAAGTATATATGTCACCTTTCAGTATTTACCATGAGATACATTCATATTAGATTAGGTCAGTCAGAAGCTGTCAGGTATTTTCACTCGGTTGAATGTGTGCTTTGTTGGTGTGTGTTGGGTCGTGCACAGGAACCACAAGTTGGTGCATTTTATCCCACATGAAGCTGAAACTGACACGAGCCTATTATCTTGTTTTGATAATATTACAATTGATTGTTCTGAGGTTATATTAAATACAAAATGTACTTATCTGTGAGGAATCCACCTTCACAATGATTGTGGAGCACATGCAGTTTTGTACAAACTATGCTGCTGAGTTACACTGTTTTTGTAATGTTCTGAGTTTTTGTAAAAACGCTAAATGTATTCAATTTTGATTAAACAAAGCTTTTATCAACACTTTCAGTATTGTGCTGAAACATTTATTTGGTTATGGGACTTTGTGTGATAATTTGATGCATCTTGAATTCAAATGGTTTTGTTCTCACCTCCCCAAATAAATTAAAGAGGTAAACACTCCACACTTGAAATAAAGGGCTTGATTGTACCACACAATGAGGTAAATATGGGGCTCTTGGACTAACAGTGTAATTCTTTGGCTACAAAACACTTGGATTGTGCTGCACCAGCTGTTTAGAAGAATATAATGGCCATTTTATGCTCTTTTTGGATCTCTAAACAGACCCTCTTCCCTTCAGCTATTTGGGTGAAGGTTGAAATGGAACTGCGGTTGTAACTCACTATGTATTTGGTAGTTGTATGGTGCAGAAGTGAATATTATTTTAACTGTGACAAGGAATTATGCCTTTAGGAGTCCCTGTGTTTAGCAGTTGAGAAACACTGGTCACCTACCTGCCCTGAGCTGGCTGTACGGCCGTGCCTCCATGGTGGAGGGCTGAAGGGGCTGGGGCACCGAGCCCTGGGCTGGATGAGCTGGATGGGGGTGAAGGCCACCATGGTTGCCCCCAGCCTTGGTCTGGCCTTCAGAGTAGTTGACGAACACGAAGCCGTCCTTCTCGTCAATGCTGAGGGTGTCCGACCAGCGCCGAGAGTCATCAGAGCTGCTGTCAACCGACCACGAGGCTCCTGGTCGGCTCGCAGGACCTGAAAAATTTGAACATTTTACTGGTGTAAAGCACGATCCACGCTCTCAGTAAACAAACATACAGAAATACAGACATTAACGTGAACAGAAAAATAAATAGATGGAATGGCTCTTGGGGATAGAGTAGTTATGCATTCTCTCTCTTTTACACATGATGAAATAAAATGAATTTTAAGTTAGCTTTATATTATCATCATTTCAAAATTCCTGGCAGCATCCTTGTTTAAATCTTTTTCTATCTTTTGTTTTCATCATTTGAAAGTTTTACTCAAAAAATCTGATTGGCTGTGTACAAAAAGCTTTATTTCCCTGATTGTAATAACAGAGTGCACTACCATAACCATTTTTTGCCATGAAAAATAATATTATGAGACAAATGTGCTGCTGAATCAAATTGTAAATGTATCCAGAGAAACCGAAATTAAAAGCAAACATCTACAAAGTGAGAGTTAAAACGTCTGAAATGTAAACACAGCACGTTGGGCACCTTTGGGTCGGTGGACGGTGCTGCCCGGCTGGCTGCCTCCGCCTGTGGAGGGGTTGCGTGAGGCTTTGGGCTCCTGACTGAGACTGGGCTCGTCTCCGTCCGACTCGCTGCTGTCATCGTCACCGTTGTGGCTCTCGCCGCCCTCTGATGGGGAAGAAATAAAGAGAAATAAACATACTTGTTGCCTAGTCAAATTACTGTGAAAGTGTTTGATAAAAATGAATACATAACATACTTCAAAGGGTGTAACAACAAACAAAATTGTGTTTATATGCTGTTACAAATCTTTGAGGTCAGTCGGCTGTCAGGCAGCTCAAATCAGATTTTTTGCATTTTCCATATGGGTTCGATACGCATCATGAACTGAATGCGTTCTGCATCATGACTGGAAAATGTAATGAAAATACTTTAAAGAACCGCAAAATTCCCATGTTGCTAGCTTGTCACACACACAGTTGTTGGACAGAAAAAGCATCTCTGTCTTTGTAAACACAAATCCAGTCTGGTCAGTTGTAAATTACAGTGTGGACAGTCAGCACTAAAGAGGAGGTCTGATAAACAAATGAGATCTGTCTGCAGTCTGAAGACAGCTGAAAACCTTTTCAGTTTACTGTTTATCAGTTTGTAACTGCAGGGGAACACTCACTTCTTTCAAGAGCCCTTTGGTAAGAGTTCATAAATCTTAATGTCACTTGACCAAACAATTAACATGGAGGACTTTCAAGAAATACTTCAGGACTATTTTCTCTTGCTGGGAACCCTGATGTGCTCAGTGGCCCTTTAGATCTTAGAGGAACTCCTGATGATCCCCCAGTTTTTTACAGTGTTGTGGGATCAAACCTTTGAAGGGAGGGCAGGAAAGAGACCAGAGCAACACAATAGAGGTCTGTTGGGAAATGTCTGGAGAGTGTTTAGGACAGACACACCACCATGTTGGAGGAGTGACAACAAAAGGAACAATTGCAACATTATCACCCCTGCCTCCCTAGTTTTTCCTTTTGTAAGGATCTGTAACTGTTGCACCACATTCAAATTGTATCATCTTACAGAGGAGGAAAACATAACATTACAACCTTTCCTTTTGTTATAATCACTCCTACATGATGGTCTGCCAGCTGTTAGTACCGGTAACCACTTCAAACCATTCTGTGACCAGATTCTGCTGCTAAAGCTGTTTGGTTTATTCAGGACTCACCAATCTTCTCCTCAGCACAGCAGTCAGGTACATCGGGCTCAACTGGCTCAGGAGCAGGGGTTTCTGGGACTTGGAGGAACTCCATTCTCCAGAACTACAACAAGAAAATGTAAATAATTCAGCATAGCATAGCGTGGTGCACATGCATTGCTAACAGTTGTTTAAAGGTCATGACATTCTCCTAGCTGCAAGGAAGTACCCATAATCCCAATAAAAAAATCACTCCAGGATATTATTGCTAAATCTGATATTTGATGGAGTGGACGGTTACCCTGACGACGCCGTCTGAGTGGCCGGTGACGATGACGTTTTGCGTGTCCCACTCGTTCATCTCCGACACGCAGCAGCACAGGATCTGCTGGCTGCGGCCGGTGAAGGTGTTGGCGCTGGCGATGGGGCTGCCGTTGATGCTCCACACGTGGATGTAGGTACCCGCACTGGACACAATGTCTCCCTGCACACACACACACAAACACATGCAGACGTGCACACACTTTATTCATTGTTTCTCTTTGCAAAAACAGGTTAGGATTAGGGTAAGGGTTATTACCATGCAGAGATGCTTTTATCCCTCTGTTCTGCATCAGGGCAAAAAATAAGTCCAGTGCTGCTGGCAATCTAAGAATTTATACTTATTCTACTGCGACTCATTTTCAGTTGCTCTGGTCAAAAGGAGATTTGCTACATGCCAAAATCTACAATGTGCAAATGAAATGTCTTCCTCCCAACCCACCGTCAGTTCGTTTATACACAGAGCGGAGACGGGCGCCCGGTGTCCCCTGAGCTGCGTGACAAAGGAAAGCTTGTTGAGGTCCCAGATGATGCAGGTCCGGTCCCGCGAGCCGCTCACGATGATGTGGTAAGCCGAGGACGCCGTCAGACAGGTCACAGCGTCCGTGTGGCCCAGTAATGCCTAGGACACGACACAATGGGGAAAAAATAAATAAATAAATAAAAAATTGAGCGGGACATTTCTTCATGTTTCATCACTTGCACCATTGGTGATACCGGACCTCTAAAGACATGCAAATTTATGTTCTACTTAAACTGATTAATCAAAAATAGCAAGTTCTGGTAAGCTGAGGAACATTCTCTGAAACTGTAACTCTTCGACGAAAATTATTATGTTTTACTTCTGAACTGATCTGCAACCAGGTATTAAAGTTTACTTGTGATACCATGTTCAAAAAATATTAAAACTTTAAGAATAAAATAAGCCATAGGCAGTTCTTTTGAACATGGGCACACGTCTTCTCTGCCTGCTCATTTACATGCCAGTAGCAAAAGAGCAGTTGTAAAAACAGAACACTTAATTATATCAGTTCATCTGGGGCAAGATTTTATGGTTAAATACAAGAATACTTAATGTGTAAAAAAAGGATTTACAAAGATTTCCATTTGTGAGTGTAAATTTTATACCAGCTGATGATAATAATTCCAGCACGAAACACAAGAAAATACAGTTTCTGTTCTGTGCAAATCTGGTGCTATTGTACTTTTTCAGAATTGAAACTGTTTTAAAAACTACTCATCTGAAATTGATTCACTTCTCCACACCACTAATTTAAAATGGCTGACATCCAGGAAAAATATCTGCCACCTTGGTGCATGTGAACAAACTCAAACCTGTGAGTGTCTATGTGTGTGCGTGTGTGTGTGTGTGTGTGTTTACCTGTTTGAGCGTGAGGGACTTGGCCCTCTCCTTGGAGGTGCCCGTCTCCCACACACAGATGGCAGTGCTGGTGCCACCGGTGATCACCAGCTTAGGGTTGGGACAGATGGCACAGAGGATTTGACCCCACTCTGACAGACACTCGTAGACCACCGCCGCCTGAAACGAGACCGGACTGGTGGGTCACGGGGGAGCGGAGATGGATTCATCCGTTTGACAGGCCCCAAGAAAAGGGGACTGGTTGTTTAGCGGGAGGGAAATTCATTTCAAACACTGGCAACTGACAACCAAACATTCTGGGGGGTAAATGTTTGTCTACTAGTACAAAAAAATTGTCTTGTCCTGTCAGATCGGAAATTATTAACGGGGTTTTCTGTGAGCAGAGGTGTTGAGCTCAAGGATACGTCCACAGAACTCATGATGGTTGACTGATGGGTTTTTATGGGTACTAAACCTTATGGTCTCTCTATCAGCTGGTCTCCTGTTACCCTATAGGTTTGAATAGCAGTGCAGGATAGATTGTTTTTTTTTCATTCACTTGCAAAAGTGGCTACTGGATCCCAGAATTCACCAGGTACTTACACTACTTTAATCACACAAATAGGCTGAAATGATCACTTGCTAGAAGATTAGCATGTACCAAAGTGTCTGTAGGAGTAAGCAAACCTACCTGTCACAGACACACACACACACACAAAAAAGTTTCCCACTCTCTCCAGCAGCTTTCTGTTTGCTTGTAAATGTTTTGAGTTCTCTCAGAAAGTCAGCCAGCATCGTACACATGGCAAATAATCTGCTTTAGTACAGGACAACTACAGAGGATGAAAAGGAAAGGGCCAGTAATCCTGCAGCTACCGACCGATGTAGCTGCTGTACAAGACACATTTTTACTGCAGGCCTGCTGGAAAACTGCTGCACTCTGGCTCCAACACCACGGAGAGAAAGAGAGAGAGAGAGAAATATATCGATTGCTGCTCTCTCTTTAGAAGTCAGCAGTTCCAGGAAACAGTGGGGTGACTAGTCTGTGGAGAGACATTAGTTTTGTTTTACAGCTTACTATATGGGTTCCATTTGAGTTAACGCTTAAGAAAGAATTAACTACAGACAACAAAACTAATACAAGACAGATGCAGGAGAAATGCACGAAGAAGGGCTCCTGAAATGGCTACATTTTGGCTGGATTTTTTTATTAAGCTGCCAGCAGGGGGAAACATTGCCCTGCTGAACCATTTTCTATCACTTTGCAATCAGTTAATTTGAAGGTGAAATGAGCAGGATCCCTGTAACTGTCCATGTTTCCACCAACCACCACAAGACTGTGGCATGCAACAATCTTCTCAAGCAAGACAAAAGATCCATACCTTTTCATTTATCGTAAGTACCTCTGGATGAAGGTGTCCGATAAATGACTTCCATGAAAATTAAATAATAAATGAACAATCCTTTCCAGCAGAAGACTGTACTTATACTAGTCAGTCCTATGATATAAATCTACCTCAGGTGCATGGGCTCAAATCAAAGATATACTGTATAAAGAATCATCCAAATAAAGAATCCAGCAACCCCAAAACTCAAATACTAATAGAAAAAAGGGAAAAAAATCCAAAAGAAATCCTATTTATGCAATAAATAAATAAATAAAGGACAGACATGAAAGTGCAAAAGGGACAGATGCGTCATTCAGCCTCTCTTAGTTCTTTATTTATCAGTGTGTGAGCACTTGCTGGATTCATTCATTAATTCTTCCTTTCTGTTTTTCAAACCTCTACCCTTCTTTTCCGTCACTGGCTGTAAATGTAAACTGACCTTATCGGACTCGTAGTTGGCCAGGCGGCAGCTGAGGTCGGCGTAGCCCCAGGCGAAGGTCTTGCTCCAGGACGGGGGGACCAGCACTTTGTTCTGCTCCACGGCCAGGATGCCCTTGTCAGTGCACACAATCTGTCCCACAGGCTCCTTCAGCTCTGAGCAAAGGGAAACATATGGAGAGGAGCGCTGATATGTGAGCGCCGACTGAGTGCAAAGGGATTTGTGCACCTCAGGGAGCCGGTCCTGTGTAGCTGAATGGGAAGAGTGTGGCACTAACACTGCCAGAGTTTGGTGGGGTTTCGTTCCCACAGAGGCCATCCAGGCTGAAAACGAGTGCATTCAAGGCACTGGAAGGCATTTATTATAGAAGTGTCCACAAAACAGTCGATGGAAGTCAAGAGGGAGTCTGTGTGTGAGAGTGCATGAAAATATGCATCTCAGACACAAGTATTAGGTGCAAAAAGGGCCAACTTGGGCTTTGACTGGTACTTCTGTCTATGTGTATGTTTGTGTGTGTGTGTGTGCGTACCTTTGACGGGTGCGAGGGAAGGTCTTAGATTGTCCAGGTGATGGAAGAAGATCTTGTCGCTGTTGGAGCTGGGAGGCACGTTGGTGATGTCGCCGTTGGCTTTACTGCGTACCCGCTTGGGAGGGTGGGGCTTCTTAAACAGCTAAAACACACACACACACCAGCCGTCAGACCCTAATCCTAAACCAACATCCTGCAAACTTAACTGGCACATACATACCAAAAATCCCAAAACACCACCACATTCCACCCTTTAGTATTTATTTGATGATCTTTAAGCACAGTTGATGCTGATTTAGTCTTATTTCCATGACTTTTCCAAACTTTTATAAAATCAGAATTTTCAACAGCTTTTCATGGCCTGGAAATCCTTCAAGTTCAAATGTACCTCATTCTCTTGTGTTTTCATGCCTGTCTACACCCTGTCCCAGCTGACCTGTTTGGGGATCTGTCCAAAGTTGTTGATGAAGCCGATGGTGGCCGTCTCCTTGAGCGGGTCGTTGATGTTGTAGATGTCCACCTGGCCCTCGTAGAACAGGTGGTGGAAGACGTTGACCGCCTCCACAGCCGGCGGGCCCTGCTGCTTGTAACCGAAAATCAGGTCGATCCACTCGTGCAGGTGGGCCGACACGTAGTCGCACTCCAGCGCCTGGTGGAGGGCGGGAGGGCAAAACACGAGTCAAAGAGTTCACCGCACGGGTTTCTACTTCAAAACCATCCCCGAAGTAGCAAAAATAATAACAAACACTTTTATAGAATACCAAGGAAAGTGAGCAATGGGCAATAATGTTCCATTTTTTTATTCTTTTGCCCTCTTCCAACATGGTGGACTCTGTCACACACCTGTCTGTGGACTCTGATGAACTCCCGTGGGTCTCCCTTGGCCCAGGGTGGCAGGATCACATCACTCAGCTTTGTGCCGTTCTGCTTGGCACCTGGTGCATCAACAAGAGAGAGAGGAGAATACATGAGTATCACAAAGCCATCAGCCACACACAAACACACACTTTTCCCCCCTTTCCCCAACAGACCCAGGTCGAAGTTGTTGGAGTTGAGCAGGAACTCGGGCAGGTAGAAGAACTCAGGGATGAGCTCCTTGACGTCGGCCATGTTGTGTTTGGAGGCGGAGAGCCAGGCTTCGCGCACGCTGTGGAACATCCTGTCAGCCAGGTCGAAATGACCTCCCTGGAAGTCACACAAACACACAACTTGTTTCGATGTGTTTTTGCATTCAGTCTGACAGAAAATCAAGGAAGATGACGAGCAGGTCTTTTGGTAGGTTGAGAAGTCGAGCGGGAAGCAGACCTGGAGCCTGAGGAAGATCTGCGTGAAAGGCTCCATCCGGACCAGGTAGGAAGCTACGATCATGGCTGAGGAGTAGTGGGTGCCGTAGTGGTACGCTGGGGTTTCTCCTGGTGTGTGAAAAACATCGTCCATACAGGCATGAGCACAATGTGTAGTCAGTTTTCAATAGGATATGTGTAAATCAAGGTGTGAAATTACCACAGAAACAAATTCTCACCCACAAAACAACTTCCCTCAATATCGCAGGTTGTGCTTATGTGTGTCTTGCATTAAACTAGTGTGTTTAAAAGGTCAATACACAGCAGAAAATTAACATCACAAACCAGCCCAATGCTGCCAAACTGTGTCTGTGGTTATTTAAGGCTGATTTGTTTGTCTACTGCCAGTTTGTAAGGTAGCCAACCATCATTTGGAGCTCCTACTCTTTTCTTACGAGTCTGGTCAAATAGTGAATATGGCTTTTAAAAGTGAATTTCCTATGCTGCATGTAATTGTTGCCTATAATGCATCTGCTGTGTACTTGGAATTCAATTACCCAGACAGAAACGTTGGCTGGATCTTTGTATACTGCACAGACTCCAAGCTTTTCTTTTATTTTACTCAGTTTGACTTTAAAATGAACAATAATCTTCTTCTTGACTTGATACCCAGTACAGGCTGCCTGCTGATGTAACTTTGGAGGGCGGGGCTTACCGTTGGGGTCCTCCCAGTCCTTGTACCTCTTCTTGTACTGGGTGAGTCTGTCGTCGGTCTGGGCGCCCATCGGCTTGGCCAGGTTGCGGAATGTCTTGGGGTTGTTCAGGTCCAGCTCCTGATCGGCAGAGAGACCCAGAAACATCAGCAGAGTCACCACAGCTCGAGTCATGTGGGAAACACTGCTGACTTTTATCCACCACTAGTGTTTCCATAATACCATAAATACCATACCATAAAAATGCACTAACAACACAAATTAAATGTTATATTTACACAAGCAAGGGTTATATGTTATATTTACAGGTTTTTCCTTTTCTTTCCTTTTTTGGTTAAAATCTTATCCATGTTTCATATTCATAGTTACAGCACTACAACAGCTGGTTAGGTCAACACATTGGACTGTAGTCTAAATACAGTTTGCAATATCTGTGCAGCAGCACTCAAACTATAATATACTGAATTTAGTTTGTTTATAAATAACTTATTCATATTGAAAAATGATGTTAAAATTCATGTGAAATGTTCTAGTGCAAATCTTTTTTTTAATGATTTAATCATTTGAATGAATTGAGTAATCAGTAAAACAACTAACAATGTTGCTTCACAATAAAAGCACAAGAGCAAGAACTATACAAATGAATGCAGTTACAAATAAAACGATCATCAAACAAGAATAAAGGCAATATGAAACGTATAAATGAGGTCAGAAAGCAAAAGGTGGATGAGGGAGCATTACAACAGTCAGAAAACACCAGAGGCAGGCAGAAAGTAAATGATCAATTAATCACAAAACACTGTGGCTTGCAGGCAC
>OMKZ01036297.1:17184-29069 GCA_900302535.1 Neoniphon sammara | reverse complement strand
TGCGGACAAGGCTGATAACACCCCAACCCTGAATCCCTGGGAGAGACCGGTGATGAGATGATTGACGAAGGAGCTGTCGGGGTGGAGAGACAGTTCTTCCGCTAGAGCTGGAACATTAACGGGAGTTGAAGGGTGGCGCTTTAGAAGTTTTTGGAACCATCCTGGACTGCCTTCGGCCTGGAGCGTTTTTGGGGCCGGACCCGGCGGGGACACACGGACCGGGGATGAGCGTCTTTGCATGAGCTGCATATGTGGAGAAAAGCGCAGTTTGGGTAAGTGCATACGTTTTCATTAAAGTTATTGCAAATGGGCATGTTATTGAACTGATGCACCTGGCGGCCGTGGCGATCGAACTGGGAGGCACCGGGAGCCGGCGTAGCGACTGGCCTTTCTGAGGTGTGGGAGAACGGAATTTTTGGGGCATAGGGGGGCCGAGTGACCTATGTCCCCGCAGGAGAAACATGACAGGGCTTGGCAGCCGCCGATCAGCATCACTAGTAGCTCGGTATCCAGCACGGACCAGTTCAATCGGGCGTTAAACTGAGAGACGTACAGGGCGGCTTTGCTTGCAAAAGCTTTGTGGTACTGATAGAATAAGTTGCGTCCATATTTTAGGTTGAGGTCGGAGATCATGGCCAGATAATCGTCCAGTTCTTTGCGCCTTTCTGGATATACGGAGCAGATGACGTCTCTGTAAACCCCGAAAGCTGCAACGAACTCTCAAATGGACAGGTCTCTGTTCAGCCGAGGATCAGCTGACTTAACGACGGCAGTTATGTCATTACATCCTGTGATTTTCTTATCACATTCAGGGGATGGTAGGAGAATGCTGACCAAATTGATGTCTTTCCCTTGAAGAATGTGAGACCTTAATCTGTTTGAAATGTTAGCTGCCAGGGAGACGTAGGGCCTACCCATAGCTGCAGCCGGAAAAGCTGAGGCGAGGGTATTCGGGTTGGCAGGCTGAGGCGGAGCAGGAATATCGGCAGGCTGGAGAGGAGGAAACACGGCTGGGAACTGCAGAGAGGCAGGAGGCGCTCTCTAGAGCCTTAAGACGCCCGTCGAAGGTGCTTAGGGAGTTGTTGAGGGATTGGAGGGTAGCCAGGAGGGAGCTGTCGGTGAGCGGACGACCGGAGGGTCCTGGGAAGTCTGAATGGCCTAATGTAGAAGGCACTGCAGCATGATGACGTTTAGCGGGATAAGACCGAACTGGAGAAGATTTTCTTGATCTTTTCCTGCCGCGGCCCGCCGCCGTTCCCCCTGTGGCAGGGACATCAGATGGCCCAGCGACTTGATCCACGATTGTTGCTAAATCGAGAAGCTGGGCGGCTTGCAGCCCTGGAGAAGGAGTTATACTTCCAGATGCTAGTAGTTCTGGTAACTCGGCGGTATTGGCTTGCAGACTGATGCGAGAACGATCTAATATGCGAACGCTTCTGCGGACTGCAGAAGGAGATAGAGAGTGACAGGAAGCGTCAGCTGGCGTTTCTTGCACGAAGTCGATTTCTGACTCTGACATGATGAGCAGGGCGCACAACGTCGTGAACCTGAAATGACAGCACGAACAATGAATGAATGGGGCATTTGTAGAAGGAGTTACCTAGGAGAGTGGGAGGCAGAGATTCTGATTGGATCTCTGGTCGGAGAGCCGGCAAGGAAGCTGATAGGCTGCTTAGCGAGAGACTTAGAACCAGAGCCTACGGTGGAGCGACAGAGGATTTATGAATGGGCGTCGGAATGACGGACCGTTTCTGATAGGGTGCAATGATAGACGCGCGGAGCGGAGAGCTTCTGATAGGCTTAAGAAATTCGAATGAGAGAGAGGCAACATAAAGAAGGCGCAGGTAGTCTTCCTGATTGAACTTACGTTAAAACTACATTTGTGTGTTTATGGGTGTATGTGTAGGTGTGTATTTTTGCTTAAAATGCTTATTTCAACAGCTAGGACATGGCCATGTGCGTATCTCTCCTCACTCAGTGCCTTTAAAATGAGACACTCAACAGCAAGGTCTGCAATCAGCATGTGATCTGCACTCCCATGACCTGCACAGTTTCCTCCATGTCCATTAGCTATTGTTTCCCCTCCCGGTCCTGCCCCAGGTCCGGCTACTTCCATGCCACAGTCTGCACCCCGCAGCCCTCTGCACTCAGCTTTCAGACCCCCACGTCTCATACCCGACCCATATTACAAGTTCCAGCAGTGTCAGCCTCAGACCTCTGTCTGCCCCCTAACTCCATTTTCATACTCTATACCTCAGGCCCAGTCTGCTTCCCATGTCCCAGCTCTGGTCTCCCCTGGTTCCCATCTGAATCATCTCTCCTCAGCAGACTGTAGGCTGAGACCTTTACTTCATGTCCCGTGGCCTGAGGCATCGTCCTGTTGAAGCCACAGTGATAGCCATCTCCGGGTAACAGACTTATCTTCACAGGACAAGGGCATTTCTTGTTGTTTTTACCGGAGAGTACGACAGGATAGTCACTCTGCATTAGCTCTTGACCCACTTTCCCTTGGCCTTTTTTTTTCAGAGGGAATAGACATTCCTTAAAGCTCGGCGCAGAAATATTGACAGAGACACACTGATACTGTTGATTCAAGCCTGAATGAACAGATGTGTATAATGTTAACACTGTTTAATGTTGCTGTTTCATTTTAGGGTCTTTTATCAGATGCTTTGATATTACAAAATTGATACATTAATAAGGATGTGGATATTAAAATAATAAAAACAAGCATTATTTCTCCATTTCACTCTGTGTATTTTAGTATAGCTTGCTGATAAAGTGGTTTTGTCTCATAGCAGGAGATTGCCAGCATATTTTTTGTACACAATACATATATTTTCTCTGAGACCTTCCATTTTTAATCTCCTCCTCTCAGGGACACTCCTTTCTCAACTGAGCAATCAAAATAAGTATGAATGAGCACAATGGGTCTGTCTCATTTGTAAGAAACTGCAGAAGCTACCTAGGTATTTTGTTCAAAAGGTTACATGAATTTAGACGACTTAAAGGGGTGGTCACATTAGTGCTACAAAAAGCTTTGCCTCTCCCATTCAAAACCCCACGAGGAACTAAAAATATTTGCAATAGCATAGCAATTTCATGCACCAAGTTTAACTTTGGTGGCGTCTGGACTAAAATTTTGTGATATATTTGCCCTTGGGTTAATAGAAGCACTGCTGGTTGGTTCTTGCTGTGTCCCACCCCCTGGTTTTGTATAAAACCCGACATTGTCTACAAAAATTGTTGCAAAAATCAACGAGAGAAAATGTATGGTTGGCAGTTAGCCTCCAGACTAAATGTAATGTCAATAGGTTAATAGCAGTAACAATTATTTTTCACTCCAGTAAACGAAGACAATTTGTTGGCTATAAATAGGTGCAACTGCCCTCTAATAAAGAAATGTCACGTGACTAGTGCAGAATTCCACACAGCATGGTATTGCCTGTTTCCATGGCAACCTCTCACGACTGTAATGTTAAAACAAACAAACAAACAAACAAAGTTACAGTTGCTACAGCTAGCTCACACTCACAGCTAGCTAGCTAACACTGAGTCAGGTTACTTCTGGTAGGATAACTAGCGGCTATGCTAGACAAGCTACATTATAGTATGAGCAAAGTTTTTGGCTGCCTGCACGGTCTTATGGGATATCCTATACATGAAAGGCCCACTTGATATATTTTCAGAATTTATGACTAAAAAATAGGATGTGTCCTATGCTTCCCACTGTAATGAGCGGCCATGTTTCCTAAAAATGCTATGTAACAAGAAAGCTTTCCTGCAAATGAGACAGAGCCAAAGTTTTAGATGGATTTGTGTCCTTGTTCAGGTATTTTTCCATCTTCATTTCTCTCTACTACTTAGCTTGCTTTCTCCATTTACAACCCCCACTGTGCTCCCTTCCCCTCTGTCTCCTCTACATCCCTCTCTTGCTGAGTCGTCACTGCCAACATCAAGTCTAGCTTTTGGGGAAAGCACCTGTCAATCACTATGTAACCCTGACATATCGAGGTCAAGGGTCAAGTTATCAATCTGAGTTCTGAATACTGAGCACAGCTACCATGTTTTTAAAATATGAGCTGCAAATATGAGCACCGTATTAGTGAAAGCACTCTGTATGCCATGGTGTTTGTACATTTTTGATCAGATTTCCTCCTGATTAAATTCTTACAGTTTCCATTTACCTCTCCAGAAGTCCTCCTTTTTCTACAGAGGTTCTTCTATTTCCCTGTGAAGTGAACTTTCATGCTAAATGTACAGATCAGATCACCTCAGGTTGCATTAAAGTAAAAGAGCATGATCACATGAATGAACACATAAACAGATGTTGTGATCTGAATCCTGCAGCATTGCTCTTCAAGGGGCTATTTTAGGAACTGAACAACATATGGAATTATGCGATTCATATAAGATGATTAGATGTGTGTGTGTGTGTGTGTGTGTGTGTGTGTGTGTGTGTGTGTGTGTGTGTGTGTGTGTAATTGCATTCTAAAAAATGGGGTCAAGGTCACACAGCACCATCTGTTCAATGCTTTTATTTAATCCTAAAGTTTTCCACTTTAAGCAGAACTGATGGCTTTCATTTCAGGTAACAGCGTGATCATCATTCATGATAATTCATTTCACAGAATGAGAATTGCTGTCTTTTAAATTTGCATCTGGATTCTTCCAGTCATTCAGTTTTAATTACAGTGCACCTCTTGATTTTGAAGTAGTGGTTAAGGTGACATAGTGTACAAGTATGGGCATATGAGTGTGTGTGTGTGTGTGTTGCTTGTGCTAAGAGAAGAGTCAAGTGAGCTGAGCAGCCTGGCCTGAATGACTGAGTGTTGCTGAAAATAGAAGACAGTGAGGAGGGAGCGAGGGGCAGAGATGAGGAGCAGGAAGGAGAAGCAGAAGATGGAGGAAAGGAAAGAGGGAACATGGTAGCAGACAAGATTGGAGGAGGGGGGGCGGGGTGCTTTTGTCACAGTCTTTGATCATGTGACCTGTTAAATCATTGACCAATGTGAACTCACTAACCCCAACTCTCCTTCTCTGTGGATTCGCAGTTATTGACTTTTTAAAGTAATAATATCACAGTCGTTGCAGCAGAGCCTCACTGTAGAATGGAGGCCTTTTGGAAGAATAGTGGGCTATGTTTGAATCCAGAGTCCATGTTTGATTCTGTTCCAAAACTTATTGAAAATAACTGTGAACACATTCAGGTTTAATTTGCAGTCAGGTTGGCTTCACACAATGCAACTTCCATGCGATTAGATGCAGGTTGCAAATGAAACTTTAATCGTTGCCATGTCAACAAACCCATATAGAACATTCCAAATGATGATGCAAACCAAATTTATAATTTTTGTTGGTTGGTTTGCCTGGAATTCCAAGTTGCATGGAATTGAAGTTGCATTTCAGTCGCACCATGTAAAGCCAGCCTTCGACTGTTAAGTTGAATGGATCGACAAGGAAATTCTAACAAATAAGCACAATGAATAGCTTTTTGTGTCACTGCAGTTTGCACTCTTTAAGCCTATTTAGTGTTGTGATTTAGATGAAATTTGGAGGCAGTGGGTAAATTTCTTTACCTCATATTTACAGATTTATAGATTTCATGGGTAGATGGAAAGTGATCATAAGCCATTAGAGAGACTAACTGAAGGTATGAAAAGGGCATGATAGTGTGTGTTTGTCACCAGTATGTGTGACTCTGGCGTACGTTGCTGCTTATTTCACACAAATTCCCAACCTCAAATGACCTAGTGTTTGAGACAGGAAGAAGGAGAAATACAACCTCTCCCCGCCTGCTCCACCTTCTCCTCCTCCTCATTTTCTTCCTCCAGAAGACAGAAGCATTTTCCCCACCAATCCTCCCCACTCTCAGTTTCTGTAACCACTGCAAGATCTGATTCCTCTCCCAGCGGAGACGCCCATGCTTTACTGTGTATTTGTTCTGAAACTCAGATCCTGACTCCATCCAGAACGTGTCCATTGTGCTGCTTTGATTGGCCGTTTGAGCCCTGGAATGTGTTAGGTTGATGTTTTGATTGGCTACTGCTGTGATACAATGTTCTTGTGGTATTCTCTGCGCTCAGGGTAGAGGTTGACCTCAAGGACCAGCTTACCATCTACATATTGTAGCCTTCAAACATCACAGAGGAGAAATCCAAAACTGACCCTGGATCAAAGTCAAGTGGAAGTTCAACAGTTTTCCCAGAGAAGTGTTTAATTACTGACCTGTGGCCTCTTTCCTCCTAACTTTCTCTCTCTCTCTCTCTCTCTCTCTCTCTCTCTCTCTGTGCTCATCTCTCTCTCATCCAAGGATCCCTGAACAAAACAATATCCACTCCCTTACTACCATTTCTACTTATGAATTCATATTTGTTATTGCATGGCTGGTACAATGCAATTACTATTTTTAAAGGTGCAATAAGAAAGATTTTTACAATCCCACAACACAAAATCAACATATCTATGGGTGTTGGTAGGGTAGGTGATCAATTTTAAAGACTCAACAATTTCTTGCATGGAATCGTCAGATGAGTAATTAGCCATGCCGTAATTTTAATTATACAATTCCAGCAGAAATTGTCAAGTGTGGTTCATGCAAAACACGTCACTAAAGATCAACTATGCACCACAAACAAATGTCACAACAAAAACCAGATTTACAGTGTTCACAATATTGCAAAATCCAGGGGGTTTTGTTGGTTGGTGATAGGCTTAATCATCATGTGAGCTCACTTGGCATTTAATTGAACGTAACAAATGTTTATTTATGTGTAAACATTTTGTACTACAGTTTTAATAGATTTTACATGGTGATACCCTCACATGTCATATCTGTTGGGTCTCTGGTGTCACTATTTTTTTCAGTAAAGGACAGCGTTGGCTGTGCTGCAGACCCGTCAGTATTGCTCCTTGTAATTCCGTGTTTGTTGACTGCAGTTGTTAAAAGTCATAGATTATGTAATGCTAGACAGTTCTTTCTCATGTCTAGAAATAAAAGAATAAAGATACTCTGCGGTTAACTTTGCAGTCTCAGATATCACACAGTGTGACACAATGTCACGTAACAATGTAAATCCTTCTTGATAGTTAATGGTAGATTGACTTTGCAGGCGAAAAATGCCTGAATGAATTTTAAATCATTCAGAATCATTCAAATCATTCAGTCGCCCTTTCTACCTTCTCCAAGTAATTTTCCTATACATCAGTGGCAAATGGTGAGCTATGGTAAATACATAAAAATATAGCTCAAAGTGTCCTAAACCACAAGAATTCTCTGTGTATGTGAATACTAAAATTTGGTGGCATGTTTTAAACTTTAGCTCTTCCTCCTCAAGGTCTGCCAGGGTTATGGTTGAATGACTCCAATTATAAGCCAGTTAGCCTGTGCCTGTAGTTGGCTGTGATAATGTGCTAAAATCCCTTAATCCTGCAGCCCACACATGACAGTGTCTGCACATGGGACAGAGGTCACAAGGTTGTGTGTGCCTGTATGTGTGTGTGTATTTATATGTGTGTCTGCTTCCCTGAAAGTGAATACATATGCATCCCTTTATGTATGTATGCATGCTTTGAGCTGGTGTGGGTTTTACTTTCTTGGCATGAATTTGTTGTTCATATGCATACACAATGTACATGTTTCTGTATGTGGGCAGAGACAACTGGCCGCCGTGCTGTCTGATACCTTTAGGGTTTGTGTTACATCTCCGTGTTGCTCTGGGTTCTGCGGTTGTAAAAGATCCCGTTGTGGGGTGTATGTGTCAAACATGACATAACTCCCACCACATGCATACTGTTGTACAAACCATC
Organism: Neoniphon sammara; assembly: GCA_900302535.1. Classification (NCBI taxonomy): domain Eukaryota; kingdom Metazoa; phylum Chordata; class Actinopteri; order Holocentriformes; family Holocentridae; genus Neoniphon; species Neoniphon sammara. Next base: position 21,260 of record OMKZ01036297.1, on the reverse strand, counting down.
TCACAAATTCAAAACAATGCACAAGCAATCCGTTGCAGATACTGTTATTCCATTGTGTTGCCATTGCTACGACTGATGCTGTAAGTGATTATTTTGTTGTGCTACGTACTGACTTGCATTTTGAAGAGATACTATAATGGGCCTGTATAATCTGGGCTGGGATCAGGACTGGTTTCCTTCATGACTCCTGTGCGGACAGCTAGTGCTCTGTCTTGATGGCACATCCATGTGCTCTAGTCCCACACAGGCTCTCTCCTACACCTTCTCAGTATTCTCTCTTTTCTCACAGAGGTACACCGCCCCCTCACTCTCTCCTGTCTGCCTTTTCAGCCCTCTCGTCAACATGAGTAATTCTCTCCCACTCAAAACACAAGCTTGCACAACTGCCTCCAATACTCAAATCATTTTTCAATCCCTTCCTTGGCATCAGCCTGGCACATCTCCCTTGAAAACTTGCATATCTGGGTCTCTTTCCGGCTTGGCTCCTACAATCCACAAGTCCTGCTTATTCAACTTTTTCAAATGCTTTCGTCTTTCCAGGTCCCTTGCAGAGAATCTCAATATCGCTGCCCAGAAGGCAAGCCAATGGGAAGTCCTGGTGCAGACAACATCTGTCTATGTTATTTTCAAGGATACATGACATTACTGCCCACAAGTTCAGCTGGTACAGTCAGGGCTTCACATTCACAATCTCGATCTTGACATAAGTGATGCATTCAAGCTAAGAAAGCCTGCAACTTAACCTAGTGCCTAGTATTATTTTTCCCTACCCACCTCCCAGCGTGCACTTTCTAAAATTGTATATGCCTTAGATTTTTATATACACTTGTAGAAATACAGAAATACAATTTATAGAAAGCATTGCAGTTATTGCTATCTGCTAATGTCTCAAATGTAAAACGGCTTATACTATGTATATAAACCGTGTTTTGAAATTTATATGATGGGTTGCACATTAAGCTGACTAGCAACCTAGCCTAGCTATTCAACTGAATCAATGGTATTAATGCTAGCTAGCATCTAGCTTATATGTAAATACAAAACTCTTACAAAGTGGAACGTTAAGATCTATTTGATTGATTCAGCACATGGAAATGTGTCATACTTCAGTGAGCTAGTTGGTCTACCTTGAATCACGTGAGGTTGTGTAAAAATGCTGGGAATAAAACTGTGCTTATTCTTGAGAAATAAAAATTTGAAGGCGTTTGCTGTTTGATTATTGAGCTACTAACAGCAGGTTTTCTGGGCGGCTGCAGGCTTTGACAGCTTTCTAGGCTGTGCCTCTCACTGCCTTTCTATCATGCATCAGTTGTTAGTCATTTTAAATTTGCTGCTTCTCTTCACCAGCTCAATTTCGGTTGAGAGCAGCAGGTGACCCTTACCCTCTTGCTCAGTCGAACAACAAACATCAGTGTCCCATTGTCCCCAGTTCCCTCACTTTCATTTTCCATGATTTGATATGAGTATGATCAAATATGAAAGATGCACAGGACCTGAAATATCCTCAATTACTTATTTAAGTCTGTGGATAATATTCGTCTCGCCCTCCATCTGCAAATGTAATGTGCATGAACCCCGTCATGCTGTTTTATTGAAATCAGTGTAAATATAAATGGAAAATGTAATCAGAGGGTTTATCCTCTGAAGTGTGCTATTTAATAGGTTTTCCCTGCTTCCTTCTATCATATACCAGATGTTCTGATATATTGGTGGTCTTGTCAATACAGTCTGCTTTTTGTCTCACCTGAGCTCCTCAGTTCCTTTCATCTCTCATTCCTCCTCCTCTCTTCGTCTTATTGTTCATCATTCTTTCTCTTTCAGCGCCTTTCCTCTCATCACCACTTTCTACCAGCCATTAATCTCACCCCGGTCTCAGCAGTGTAACTATAAATCACTAGGTCTTTCCATACCTTTACTGTCACCAGACACCAGACCAGACGGGGTCATGACAGGGCAGGGCAAGGAAGGTTGGACCATGAACCCCAGCCTTTATAAATCTCCCCTCAAGTAATACAGTACTAATATGTGATGTGTATTCCGCAGGCTACCAAGCCTCACAAATTGCAAAAATCTTTCTTTAGATGGAAATATCTTGTTAACTTAAAGCATTTCTACAGATATCCATAGTCCCATGTAAAATAAGTTTATGTGGTCATACCAGTAAAGTGGTGTTAGGTGTCCAGAGAGACACAGGATTGTGCTGACTTGTCAGGACAGCAGAAAAGAGCAGCCTGTTTAGACAGGCCAAAGTGACAAATCTGGTCTCGGCACATAGATGCATGCCAGCCTGGAACTCAACACCACAAACAGGACGTCCGACGGCAGAGCGACACAGGCAGGCAAACAGCAGCTGATGAGAGTCCTGGATGGCCTGATCACTCTGTCTGACATTCCTGGGATAACACAGGAGCAACGCAGGGTCCGGGATGACATTCCCAAACTCTTGACTTGTCAGATGGGTGGATGTGACTCACAAAGAGAGACAGATCAGACGGTTCATGTTTATGCACTTTCACTTTCGCCCAGTTTCACTGGAACACGTGTTTTTGTCCACCAACTGTCTATCTTAGTCAAGGGGTGACTCAGCCAGTCAGTCCGTCACTCATATTGCAATGCAGTCACCTACTTGTGCAATTAAATGGAAAAATCCACTCTAAAGCACACGAACACTGTTTAAAGAGACAGGTCACCCAAAACATTAAAAAAAAAAAAACTCAACAGCAACAGTTCTTTCCAAAAACAATGATTTGGATAAAAGTGTATCTATCTGCCTGGGAAGAGCACAAACTCACAGTTTCTCTGTGTGCTTCAGCAGGAAATAGTTCCCACTGAAACTCTTCCCCGCAAAGGCTGTGGATTATGGTAGTGGTCCGTGTCATTGTTTCTGGAAAGATCTGGTGCTGTTCAGTTTTTCACATGTAAATTTTTGATGTTTTGAGCTCCACAAACACATACCCATCCAGCCCCATTGTACTGAAGTACTGGGAGACAGGGAGGACTAAATGTAAATAACATCGTGTCCCGTTGAGATATTTCCAGTGCAGCGACCATGGAGCTTAAATAGGTGAACTTTTTTAGCTATCTAAAGTATCACCAGTAAACATCAGGTTGTGGTGTCAAAGAGCAAGGGCTTCTTTCTAGATTCACCATTCTTCCAAATTTCAACATTCATACAGTAAGAAATCCACTGTAGATGAGGAAGAGATACCAGTATCTCCTGACAGGAGCTTCAGTGGGCTGTAACCACAAGATATGTTTCGTTTTGTGTGCGCAGACTCCCACTTTGACTCAACTGCAGAATCTCTTGCTGTCACTATCAAGATCACTATGATTATCGCTCTCTCCTCCTGCATGTAAATCCCAGATAAGTACATCAAGTCCGGGAACGCTCTGTAGGGGTTGTCGAAAGCCATCTTGGGAAATTTTGGAATTCACTAACTGAAGTAACTAAATGACTCCCATAATGAACTTAACATCACAGATTGATGATGTATAACAAGAATACCCAAGGGTGCAATTTTCTTTTAAACATTTACTCACTCGCTTTTCTTCTGTTTCCTAAACACCTACACACTGTTCTTTGAGACAGTGATGGACTCCACAGAGAGACACCAGTTAAAGATAAAGGAGCCGCGCACAGCATTTGTACCCTCTGCGGCTACACAGCAGCGTCCTGAAGAAAAAGCTTGGAAGTGAAGGAATAGGGGGAAAAGGAAGTGAGACAGCTGATGATTGAAGGGTTACGAGTGACAAATAAGATGTGGAAGTTGTAGAAATAGGAGGGAAATGAGTGGCATATAGAAGAGTAGAAGGGGAGAAAAATGAGAAAGGTATGGATTAAAAAAAAAGACAGGATTAAGGAAAAAGGTGAGGACAGGAAGGAGAGAGGGAGGGACAGGACATGGGGAAATGTAGAGCTACCGAAGGGAAAAGGCAAAATAAAACGGTTGTCACTTTAGCATGAAACCCTCTGTGTTTGCTGTAATCTTTGTAGCTGCCCTCTGAAGCCATAAATGGCCATGAATGAATGACCATACAGATTCTATGGGCAGAGTATTTGCTGGTAACCATACTCA
>OMKZ01036292.1:9156-19874 GCA_900302535.1 Neoniphon sammara | reverse complement strand
TCCTACAATCCCCACCGCCGAGCGCAACTAAAACCCGGGGCGACACCCTGGTGAACCACGGATATACCGAGACAGAAGCCGACGTGATGACGGTGGTGGCGTGTGACAACATGCTGGAGGAGTCGGCGGCTCTCCCGGGCCACCACTCTCTGGACCGCTATGAACCGGACCACGAATGCTGCGAGAGGGTGGTCATCAACATCTCCGGCTTACGCTTCGAGACGCAGCTCAAGACCCTCTCCCAGTTTCCAGAGACCCTGCTGGGCGACCCAAAGAAGAGGATGAGGTACTTTGATCCTCTCAGGAATGAATATTTCTTTGACAGGAATCGACCAAGTTTTGATGCCATTCTATATTACTACCAGTCCGGTGGGCGCATTAGAAGACCAGTCAACGTACCCATTGATATTTTCTCTGAGGAGATCCGGTTTTACGAGCTGGGAGAGGAGGCTATGGAGAAGTTCAGGGAGGATGAGGGCTTCATAAAGGAGGAGGAGCGGCCGCTGCCAGAGAATGAGTTTCAAAGACAGGTGTGGCTGCTCTTTGAATACCCAGAGAGCTCGGGTCCCGCCCGGGGCATAGCGATAGTGTCTGTGCTGGTCATTCTCATCTCCATTGTCATCTTCTGCTTAGAGACATTGCCAGAGTTCAGGGACGAGAACAGGGATCCGATCATCGTTGCGCCCGTGATAAATGGCACACTCCCGTATTTCACCAGCCCTTTCTCAGACCCGTTCTTTGTGGTGGAGACATTGTGCATCATCTGGTTCTCCTTCGAGCTGCTGGTGCGCTTCTTTGCATGCCCGAGCAAGGCCACATTCTCCAAAAACATTATGAATATCATTGACATTGTGGCCATCATTCCATATTTCATCACCCTGGGCACAGAGCTGGCAGAGAGGCAGGGTAACGGCCAGCAGGCCATGTCATTGGCCATCCTGCGTGTGATTAGGCTCGTTCGGGTATTCCGCATCTTCAAACTGTCACGTCACTCCAAGGGGCTGCAGATTTTGGGACAAACTCTCAAGGCCAGCATGCGTGAGCTGGGCCTGCTCATCTTCTTCCTGTTCATCGGAGTCATCCTCTTCTCCAGCGCCGTCTACTTTGCCGAGGCCGACGACCCAGATTCGGGTTTCAACAGCATACCTGATGCATTCTGGTGGGCTGTTGTCACCATGACCACTGTGGGCTATGGGGACATGCACCCCGTGACAATCGGGGGAAAGATTGTGGGATCTCTGTGCGCCATCGCCGGTGTGCTGACCATTGCCCTGCCTGTACCTGTCATCGTCTCCAACTTCAACTACTTCTACCACAGAGAGACGGAGGGAGAGGAGCAGGCTCAGTACCTGCACGTGGGCAGTTGTCAGCCTCTGGCAGACACAGAGGAGCTGAGGAAGACTCGCTCCTCTTCCTCACTCAGCAAGAGCGAGTATATGGTGATAGAGGAGCACGGGATCAACAGCGCCTTCAAACAGCAGCCCAACTTCCCCACCACCACGCAAAACAACTCGCAGAATTGTGTGAACATAAACAAAAAGATTTTCACCGATGTGTAGCCTATTTAGAGCTGTGGCCCTGAACGCAAGAGGGTGTGTGATGTGTCAACATGCAGCTGGTACTGTCATTACGCGCCAGTGTGTGGAAGCAGCGGTATCAGAGAAAGAAAGGAGAGAGAGCTAACCCTGTCTGTTCAGAGATGCTGTCTTATGCTCCATTCAAAGAATCAGAATTTATCATTTCAATGATCTGAATTCATAATTCTGTATGGTTCCATTCGCGCTTGGAGAGAGAGAGCTCTCCTAAAGTTATAGGCCTGTTCTTGTCTGGGTGACTTTTTCTGCTATTCCGGGGGAATAGACCTGTTGTGCATTGTGCAATAGCCATCATATTATCACAACAGGTATAAATAGAAGCTTTTTAACTGTGAAAGATAACTGCAAATGTATGCTACTCGAAGGACACTCACATTGTATTAACATGCGTTATGAGTCGTGATTCGTCAATCATAGCCTATGCATGATATTCAGATTCATTTAAATATGTGTGTGTGTTTAAACACATGTAATGTCTTAAAAACACAGTTCAGCTTATATTATCTCAATTTGACCGTTATGTGCTTTGCCTTTATTGTGCGTTAAAGTCTAGTCAAAATGCTAACTGTTACAGTCTTTAAAGAAATAATCCCCTATAATTTATTGATATGAACTATCCCTAGTAGGCTATTATTGCGTAAACGCCACGGCATAAAAACACAGGAGACGATTGTCAGTGTCTCATTATCGGTGCAAGACTCACGCGTGAGAGGAGAAACACACATTTTCTCTTTCACGCACACATACAGCGATCAAAGATGGAGCGTGCCTCTCTTTGGATGCCTCAAATATCGCCCGCTGTGATGCAGTCTCCATGGCGACGGTCGTTTCCTCGGTAACCCCAGTCACCGTTGCCATGGCATTCCTGTTTCCACAGTAACCTTCCAGATGGCTTGGAAGCTATATTGAAGATTCTCATCTAAAAGGCTCGTCTTCAGTCTCTAATAAGACTGCTTTCTCATCACGCTGTGCGTGCGTAAAATACCGGGCCAAGCATACCCAGTGCCACTACAGCTACCCAACAAACCTACTCAGCCAGTTTGTCAATGACTTTGACGTTGACATATGAACACATTTTTAGGGAAGGACGTCTCTTTTCAAAATACCATTATGAACTGCCCCCAGAACAAATCAGGCAGACCCTGAGCAGAGAGGTGCCATGAAAAACCCGAGGAGGAAGGAGGCAGCGCGTGAGGAATTATGAATGGACTGGGAGTACGACGTGCCTGGCTGTCCTGGGTGCGCTACCCTGGGCGCTCAGCAGAGGCTGCTGTTCTCCCACTGACGGAGCTGGTAAGTTTGGAGCACGTCTCTGGGGTGGGAACACTGTCATGCCCCTGTCTCCTTGTGAATTACCCCTTTGCCTTTAGTCATTAAATCAGTGTTTTTACTGTTTGTAGATTTACATTAACGTTTTTATAGCCTTGTCAATTCAGGCAGCCTCAACTGCTGACTTATTTTCTAATGCAGAGAACTAGCACCTCTCAAGAGAATGACACCCCATTTCAATTAAAAGCTCCACACTCAGGTGCAGGTAATATTGGATGCATTACATTATGCTTCAGACCTTTCCTTTTAAATTTACTGCTATGCCATTCCTCATTGATTTTCCTTTAGCAGGGAGTTCTAACTAAATGAGATTGTGAGCTAGTGAGTGTTTATCATGTATGTCCGTATGCACAAGTTTATCCATGTTCAAGAACCACAGTGATACCCACTAGCCCATAGGACAGCACTATGTGTGAGTGTGTGTGTGAGTGTGTCTGTGTGTGTCATGTGCATATTTACACCTACATTACCCTCAGTGTCTATTTATATGTATGTGTTTAATGGGCGTGCAGCTCTCACAGTATGCCCCGCTTTCACCTTGAGCTGACTTTGTCTTAGTGAATTTGGGCAGCAACAATGACAATGCCCATCCTGCCTGCCTGTCTCAGTGTTGCCCTCTGGTGGTGTTCCTGTCCTATTGACGGAACAGGTGGCTAGACCAGTGACCCCTGTCTTTTTAGACACTGGCCTCCACATAGCAGAAACACACAGGCAAATGAGCCATGAGATAAGAGCATAGAGAGCTGCTTGGCTGACATTGCTATTGTTGAAAGGATGAATAGCGTTACTACTGCTTTGTTGCTCCTGCTTTAATATGAGCTATTATAAGATAAATGCGCTGAATGAATGAAACCTTTTTTTGCCCCAAAGGGAATATTTTGGGCTGTCTCATTTGCTTATTTGTTTTCTTGTGCAGGGTAATAGTCTCATCCCTTTGATTGATTCTCTTGTCTAAAAGCAGACCTAAATTATATTTTGAATGCTTGAAAACTGTTTATATTTTGGACTCATGATGGCAACAGATACCAAACTCAGTACATTTCTACCTTGACAGAATTGGGTTACAGAATCCAGTGAAAAATTCCTGGACTACAGTGTGTGGTGCTGCCTTGTTTTTTTTTTTTCTCAGTCATGTTGCACTGTACATGCTTGCCTTTGAAACAGCTGCTGCTCAGCTATCCTTGTAGATTTATGCCTAGATTTATGAGCAGTGTCCTCCCTCACTGTGATTACTCCACCAGAGACAGAGGAGCGCAAGAAAAGGAGAGAAGAAAGGACGGATTGGGAATCTATCAAGCAGCCATGCTCTGAATCTGCTGCTCACTGTTCCCTTCTGTCCCGGTTTCTACCTGCCATAACTGTTTGTATGCCTGTGTGTGTACACCTGCATGTTTGTATGCAAGTGACACTATTAGTCTATATGCCTCTCATGGTTGCCTGGTAGTCTGCATCTTTGGAGTACTCTCATTAGCTGGATGAACCAAAAGGCCAAAGAGGGAGGTCCCACAGAATGACCTCTTCATTGATTATCCCTTTCTGTTTTGACCCCTCACCTTGACCTGTGACATTAATTTAGCAGTGAAAACCACCCTATCAATCATTAGTTAAGTGGCTTGCTCATTTCTTAGATCACACAAAGGCTCCTAAGAGGAGAAACGGTCTATTGATCAGGATGTGAGATCTATTATGGAGGAGATTAGGAGCTACCTATTTATCATCTAACAAGATTGGCCCGTCTAGAAGCTATTCTTGTGGGAATGGGCAGGACGACCTGGCAAAGAGACAAAAACACACACGATACAGCTCAGAGCATACTCATCTTTGAAATTCGGACTCTGTTCATCTCTGCTAATGCGCTTCGCCGCTCAGCTCACTCGAGATTTGAGTTTGTTTCTTTTACTTAATCTGCTCTCCTCACCTCTTCTCAGCTCTTCTTGCTTCTGATTACATGTATGCTTTGGCTTTTAATTGCACTTATCCAGCACGACCTAGTGAATTTAGTGCCTTGCTCAAGGACATTTCAACAGGGCATGTGGCTGTTGATGGACAAAATTAAGCGAACCCTTTGACCTTCTCATTATGGGACTGTCTCTTTGGTCTCTACACCTTCCTCTCCTCTCTCCTCTCTCCTCTCCTCCCCTCTCCTCGAGCTGACAGTGTTTACAGTCTGCTGTATGCATGAGTGGTAATGAGACAGCGGGGAGAAGAGGAGCAGCCTTGTGTTGTTACTAAGACTACTGAGCTGTGTGACAGGCTGCCTACACTTGTGTGTCTTCTTACAGTCTTTTTTATTTCCCTCTCTGCTCTCTTTCAGGTGTACGCTGTTGAACTGCTTAGCTCAGACCTCCTGAAGCCCCCAACGACAGACTGTTACACTGCCTCCCATTTAGGTAAATAGATTATCAGAAGAGTCGGTGTGTTTGGGCTGGAATATAACTGTGCAACTGGGTTTCTGTTTCTATTTGTTAAAGCTGCATAGGTCACAAATTAACCTGCAGTGACTCTGGTCTTCCTCTAGGGGCGCAGTGACTCTGGTCTTCCTTTCAGGGGCCAAAGATGAGAACTGAAAGAGAACTCCCTCTGGATCAATTCCTTCGCCCTGCCCTCCTCTTCCTGCCTAGCTGTGTGCCCTCAAACCCAGGACTTGTGATAAATGAACGGTGCCTTGTCCAGGGCATCCGAGCACCTCTCCCCTCCGGTGGACCACTACTCAGCAAAGCCAAAATACACCAAACTGCAACTGTAAAAGTGAGAAAACTAGAGGTATAAGATATTCCACACATAGTTTTATCCAGCTGCAGTTTTACAACTGCCTCCGTTCTGGAGTAAACACACTACCAACTGGAACTGGAACTATCACAGGAACAAAAGGATGTGATTCAGACAGTGACAGACCAGCCCTGGAATTGTGCAACGGATTCTGTTAGATCTCCCCGCTGCTCTCTGTGGAAAAATGGAAAAAGAAAGATTCTGGAAACAACAACTGATTTCGCAAAGCACACTTTGTTCCTGAAACTCACAGGGATTTCTAGCTTCTTCTTGTCTTCATATTTCTGAGAAGTGCTATAGAATGCAGACAATAATAGACAAACACAGCTTATGCTTCGAGTCAGAAGCGGCAAAAGCTGAGGCCAACAGTGAATCGCTAATATGAAATTGTGATACAAATCAAGGACTGTTAGCCATATGCCTTTGTTAGCTCTGTGTGCTCTGTATTGCTAATATGTGAAACACACACTCATATGCTGGTTGCTGCGATTCCCCTGACCCACATATGCAGAACAATACACTGGCGCACATGCACTAAAACACACACACACACATATACACACATACACAAACACACACACATACACCTGTGGCAGGCTTTGTTTTGTCCCATAGTGCATATGTGTTATTTGGAAAGGTGCAGAGTGTGTCAGGGGAAGGTTGTGTATGCCAGTATTTGTTATGTGTTATTGCGTTGTGCTGTCTTAAACATGACCCATATAAAGAGATTATGAAGTGTGCTGTCTTTATTTGAGAAGAACCGCAGCTTACTTTTCTGCCACACATGAGAGATACATGAGAGATGTGATACTCACTGTCCACTGTGTAAGTCTGGGAGAACATCAAGGCACCAGTTATAAACCCGATTTCTTTCAACTGTGTTGACTTGTAAAGGCTAAGCCCACATAAGCCTTTATGAGTGCATGTTTTCATGTACGCGCGGAGTGACTTGTCTACTTGTCTCATTCATTCCAGACTGAGCACCTTATTCCCATTTTTGTTTGATTATTGTCACTTTATGTTAAAGGGAGAAATCAGGCCAGAGAGCCCCAAGTAACAGCAGAGGTAGTTTGAAAAAATAGATTAAGCAATTCAAAGTAGGTAACTACAGCGCTCAGTGCTTTAATTTTCTGTATCATGAGAAACAATGACGGTAACAGGGTGTTTTTAACAGTCATGCCATTCCATGTTCCCTGGTCTTAATTTGAATTTAATTGGAGACTTAGCCCCAGGAAATATGCAGCTGTTGCGTCAGAGTTCAATTAGTGTTTCCCGTGCAGAGCCTCACACAGTGACAGTGTTTCAGTTGCAAACAATAGTGCCTGGCTGGCAGCCCATTTAGAAGGAACAGGAAAACACTTCCAGTCATACAACAGAAGTGTCTTTCTTGCAAGTCTGCTAAACAGAGAGAACAAGGCTTTCTCTTAACAGGGCGACCAGGTCAGTCCTTTATGAGATAATCTTCAAAAGCCAGAGGGGTTGCATAATACTTCTATTAAGCGACAGTCAAAAACTCAAATATCTGTTTGTACAGGTTGATTAAAACAGAGGCAAATGACAACATGCCTAAAAATAATCTGTCTGGCAGATCTAAGCAATGCAGCATCAGCAATACCAAATACTAATGCAGGAAACCAGGATGGTAATTCCTGGATGGTAATTTCCATAATATGAGAACATTATCCAATTTGTCTGGCCCTGGCTGGAACTAACAGAGTTTTGAACTGTGTCTGTATCCAATGGAAAACTCCATCTCATCTCTCAGCCAAGGCAGTAAATATTAGCATTCTAACAGAGGTCTACTGCCATCGCACTGTCATGCTGTGTATGAGCAAGTGTGCTTTATTGCCACAGTGAGACTACCAGCTCACTAATAACTCATCATCGCCCTGGACTATTGTATGGCCAGGAGTGCCAAATCGAAACTACCTCTCTACAAGGCATATTGGAGATGTGATACAACTAAAACACATTATCAATACAACACAATAATGGATGGTTTTCCTTTTCCTGCTCTCTTTCTCTTCAGCGCTCCCTCCCTCTCTCATTATCCTCTTTAATTCTACAATGTGTAAATGAAATTTATCCACAAGTGTCTGAGATCACTAAAATATCTGTGATGTCATCAAAGTGCACCACCAGCCATGACGCTCCAGGAGGAAATCTCCATAGCAACAAGGGAGGGTTCGGGAAAAAGATGAGAGAATTGGTGTGGCAATACAGCCCTTAGACTGCTGCAGATACAGCCTTCTGCATGTGCGTTACATGAATCATCATTTAAGCTGTTGATTTCAGCATCAACTGTTGCGTTGTTTATGCCAATGAAGCTTCAGAGATGGTTGTGTGTGTGTGGAGGGCGCGTGGGGTGGAGGGGTCAGCGTGTTTGTGTGTGTGTGTCTGGCAGAGCATCAGCAAGTTGCCCCGAAGACAGATTGGATCTCACCAGGCAGGGACTCCTTTTGGACAGCAGGTCTAAGTGGAATTAAGACAGTGCCAACGCTAACGGATGCATTTGCCAAGATCAGATTGCACGCACTCACAGTGAAATAATATGTTGTTTGCATGATTGAACATCAGCAGAAAAATGTTAGAAATTGGGCGTCACCTCTGACAGTTTAATATTCAAACAATTCATTCAAAATCATTAGAGTTCATATTCTATAAGGTCTCATTTTGAATTGCAGATAAGTAATGAGGCAACAGTTTTTTGCCCTCTGCTCATGTCTGCTGCAGATGCCTGTAACCCTTAACAGCTTTATTCAAGACTGAGGTATGCATTATACAGTAATAAAACACAACATACTGTATGCTCAAACATTACCGTGCAACATACATGTACATAGACGTGAGTGTGGATACATTATCAGTAATCTTTTAAAATCTTGAATTCACATATGAACACATCCTTTTACATATTTAAACATTTAAATCTTCCAGATTCACACATCAAACATTTTTCCAGGTGGCTTTCCATTCTTGTGACATTTCCACAAATCCCTATGGCATACACCAGCTGAGCCACACCATTGGTGGAGCATGGAGGGCTGGTTGCTAAGGTCGATGATGCTGTTGCCGGTGCTTCCGAAGCGATCAGATTCTTTCTGGGTGTTGATTGGCTGATCAGTTTCCTTTTTCAGCCACACAAGCATCAGCCAAGGTGGAAGTCCCTACACAGACATGTACTGCACGTGCACATATACACATAACTGAACGGTCTCACACAACACAAACGCCACAAACAAAATAGCCTTCATGTTCACATCCAGATGTTGTGCTGCATATTCAACACCTGTGCTAGTGATCCACTGCAAAAAAGTTAAGTTATTTAGTCTCATATTCAGTGTTAAAATCTTGTTTTTCTTAAAACAAGTGAAAATAAATCTGATAATCTCACTTGTGCATTTTCACTCATTTCAGGAATTATCTTGAAACAAGGCAAAATAAGGCAGACTAGTCGACCAGTGTCAAGAAAATGAAACAAGATTCAAGAAAATTCTAAAAACAAGCTGACTAGCATTGGAAACATGTGGGATTATTAAGAAAAACAAGATTTTGACACTGAATATGAAACTGAAACTGAAAAAACTTGTCAAGGTGGAGAGTTTCTGCAGCGTGATCTACTGCCAGTTATTTCAGTTATCACTCTCAGTTTGTTACTGTGTCCAGAGAAGCTGACAGATGGTGGCAAGGGTGAAAGAGTAACAAACAGGTAGAGAGATGCTGCTGTGCTCTACCGGATGACTCATCACGCTGTCACTCTGACCTTTATCTCTCCTCTCTGCTGCCTTATCCACCTTCACCCCTCCTTAGATTTTCACTTTCCGCACACCTCTAACTACATTCCTGCTGACACTCTCTCTCTGCTCACTTCCCCTCTTCATTGCTCTCTTGGCACTTTTTTGTTTTCTCTGTGACTCATACAGTATCTTCTCCTCTCCCTCATATAATTTCAACCTTTTTTTTCCCCTCGCCCTGCTCCTCTCCCTTGTCTCTATCCTGGGGTCAGGTGCTGTCTATCCAATGGGCTGTTCCCACTACTGACAGTGTTGCCACTTGCTGTGACAAGTCACTGTCACATAAAGCAAACACAGAAGACAACATGTTAGCCAACGCAATGTGGCTGCCAGATTCCAGCCCTTATACATTAACTGTTGATGTGATCAAACTGGGCAGACAGACAGCTCTGAAGCGCAGCCAGCAGTGTGGGAAAAAACTGGGTGAGATTTCCTCAGTAGCACTGCACATATTGCACTATAGAAGCACGGTCAAGCTCGGGAGTATATCTGCTTACTGAATGTGATGCTTTTTGTCAGTTTTGTGGGTAGATGCGAGCATAGTAGTGTATATATGCATGCATGTGCTGTTGACATAGACCAGCCCTCCAGTGCAGTAAGGCCATTGATTTTTCAGAGTTTTCTGAAGCTGAGAGAATAATAGAAAGTGAAACCACATCCAGAATCGATGGTAGAGTACTCTACTCTGTAGGAGAGGGCATATCTCACCATGGATAGCAGAGATCATCGGCCTGGCTGCTCTCTGCAGGTATATAAAGCAGTTCCAAGGTCAGTCTCTAAATATAGTGGGGACCCCAGAGGGAGACGTGCAGAGAGAACAAGGGGTGAGGGGAGACATTTGGCAGAAAAGGGGATGAAGGGGTGAGATTAACTGGCAGGGTAATTAAGCTATTTGTCATAGAGGAGCGGCCTCCTTCCTTAGAGCACTCTATGCCTGTTGCATGGAGTCTTGTTAGAGAGCGCTACTGTGATGCATGCATGCCCATAATCAGAGTGTAATAAACAGAGTGTTATCATTGGTGTGAATGTGTACATGATGTGTATTTGTGCTTGTGCATGTGTATGTAATCAGTTTACTTCAGTTGTGTATGTGTGTGTCCTTGATTTCCTATCTACATTCAAGAAGCATACACTTGGATTGATGAAAAAAATAATAAAGTGCTTGCAGTTGGTGGTGTGACATTACTGTGTGTGTGTGTGTGTGTGTGTGTGTGTGTGTGTGTGTGTGTGT
>OMKZ01036278.1:6789-23988 GCA_900302535.1 Neoniphon sammara | reverse complement strand
TGGAACACGAACAAGACTTTCCCACATGTCCTTGGGGCAATCGATCCATCCAAATCATTTCTGTGTGATTTTGCGAGGTTTCCAGTGTGCACCTAGAAGTACAAATTCAGGGCGGATTGATACAGTTTGCCGGTGTTCTTCGGCAGGATATAGCTCCCAAAAAAACTTTGAGGCCTGTGAATTATGTTGGAAAGAGCCGCCGCTGTTGAGTTTTTCACATGTAAATTTTTGATGGTTTCAGCTCCACAACAGAACACTCGTTCATTGACAAGGAAGATTGCTTCAGACTGGAAACGTCACCAAATCACACAGAATCTATCTGGATGGACAAATTGCATTAGGGGTTGAGTCGGAAAATATCTTCCTGTGCATTTTGAGCACACTGTTCCTTTTAAATGAAAAATGCAAACCCACGCTGCTGTTTCTGTCACACTGAACAATCCGGATTACGCCCATATTGTATTTTGAGCCTAGTTTAAAAACCCATCGCCGAATGAATGGATAATAGCTGGATCGATCTGTCATCTGTCTAAAGCTTGTCGTTGTGTGCTTACTGTATCTTGGCCGCCGTCGTCTTCTCTCACATATTCATTGTTCGTGTAATGTGCATGGAAGCTAGAGAGGTGGCTGATGGGATTTCAGCAGGACAGACGTCATGGAAACAGACAGGTTAAGTAAGGGGGGGGGTTTCCTCTGTGTGTGTGTGTCCAGCTATGGTATCATATAGGGGTGGGAGTGGATTATCCCCTATGTGTCAGTCAGCAGTGAGTCAGAGACGTCTTCTGCTGTTGAATCTTATTCTCCTTGACCTGAAATCTGTCCAACAGGTGTCTCGCTAAATAAAATCTACTACAGTGGTTCTTAAGGTGTCAGTCAATCACAGATAATCAAATTGCGAATCAGTTTACATGTTCTGGCACATGGGAATGCCATATCCTGTGTACAGTAACTGGGAAAAGCTCATATTCCAGTTATGAGAAACCCAAATATGTCAGCTAAAATATGTCAATATTACCCAAGATACTGAGTCATGTAAACACCTTATTCTGTATATGCTGTTAGCATTTGTGAACTGTCGGTTTCCACAGTAATATTAGGCTACGCTTTCACGTGCACTTTCCTTATCTATTACCCATTTATTCACTTAGTGTCAGCTTATCGTTTCAACACAGAAACACAGATTAGTTACGTTTCTTACTTTTGGGGGATGAAGAGTTCTTGCTTTCCATAATGAAAGAAAATGAAAATTTTTACGGATGGCAGAAGATGCTGAAATGTGGATAAACTCTGTGAGGATGTGATAAGCAGAGAACCCAAGGAGAGTTAAGCGGATCAAATTACAATGGAAAATATAAAAAAGAGATTTAAACTAAATAAATAAAAGTAACAGAAGTGTATCAGAAAAGTGCCTTGCCATATGGGAGACATCACCTTTTATTATAGCATAATGCTCTTGTTGCCCATTGTTGATACACTGAAAGAGATAAAGCTGTTGTATGGCTGCAGCGTTACATCAAATAGAAAATATCTAAATATAACCATGCAGAGTAAGATGCTACTATAATAAAACTGTTGTTCTTATGAAGTCTGTTAAAGCAGGGCAAGTAAAACATCTTTCTTACACCAGGAAGCAGTGGGGATTATGGGAAATGTGGCATTCATTTAGACAAACAGAAAATGCTGCATGTAGCACCTGAAAGCTTGAACTCCTTTTTCCTGAATGGCCAGAAAACAAATCAACCAGGCCCAGTTTTATTTGATGTTACATTACCTGTTTGTATTTCAAATTCCATCCTTCATGTTGCACAATTAACTTGTCTAGTGGAACTGTCCTCCTTTCACCCAGTCCATCCTATCCTATATTTCTCTAGAGCATGTTTCAGTCTTTCATAATTCTGATACAATCCACTTTTTAATTTAATTTTCTGTATTTCTCTCAATGTACGTGTATGCATGTATCTGTCTGTGCATACAGTGCAAGTGGTTTAGAGTCAAATAAGAAACAACTTCAGCGATCACCATGGGGTAACTGGTTTGTTGCAGGTTGTCTCTACCACATTTCAGCCATTATTCTGGAGTTTTGCAGGCTCATATCTCAAATCGCCCTCATGCTTTTTTTTGATACAATCTTTGTCTTCTCAAATGAATGAAATAGAATTTTGAAAATGGTATCCTGCATAGTTTCAAGGGTGCAGGGGCTCAAACATACTCCAAAATGGCTGCCGTTGTTGCTGGAAATATATGAGATAAAAATCTGAATTTATTTGTAGTAACTGTACTGAATTCACAAAATACAAAATTAATAAGATTTTGATCCAAATATGAAGATAGTTTGTAGAGGGGAAGAAATAACAAAAATCTCAAGGGATTAAAATAGACACTGTTGAAACATTCACAGGTTAAGGTTTATAGTAAATGTAACAGGCTGTTATCCTTATGGAATTTAATACATGGATAAAATTAATTTTCATTCATAACCCTAATTATGAAGCCTGTCTTGATGCAGTACACTCTTTGGACACAGGGGGCCGGTGCGTCACAGTCAAATGTCGTTTGAAGCTATTTAAACTTTCAGAACAGAGAGATAATGGCTTTAGTCTCTTGTTCTTATTTCTCTCATTCATTCCAGTTTATTCCAATAGTGCAGGTAAACAAATATGCAGATCTGCATTTTGACTGGTAACAGTTTGTGACCAGAACTTCCAGAGAATGTTTTACCAGCTTCTTCCAGGTCTGAATATGTATCATGATTATTGCACAGACAGTCAGTTTCTTGAACTCTGCTGGCCGAAGGCATTTTTACATTCCAGCAGAGAATCATACTGAATAAAACTGAACTGATCATTTTAAAACAGAGTTTCATAAGGATAATGTCATTTTCTGCACATCATCCATGCAATGATAAGCATCTGAGGCGTACAGTATGTCCACATATGATTTAAGATATACCACCACAGTACGTTTCTAACAGTTTTATAACAGTCTGTTTTGATGCACGGCTTGTTTTAAATTATTGATAAGTTATATTGGTTGCTTCCCTGGATAAATTAAGATTTTAGTCCTGCTTTCTTTTAGAGGTACAGATATCCGAATGAAAACCTGCAATAAAAGCAGGCCATTTTGGAACATTTTGGAACCATCATAATTAAATTCCTCAATAATTACTTGGAATCAACCCCCCCAGCTCTATATTACAGGTAGTTAATGCTATATAAATGGTAAAGAGGTACAAGCCTGACAATTTGGTTCATTTTCCATAATAATAATAGTCTACTATCTACAGCAGAAAGTAGCAATAGTATTATGACATAATGCAAGAAAATAAGAATATAGCAAGTGAGGGTATTTAATCATGGGACAACCGGTGTTAGCCAATCAGAATGTGCAGGTTTGTTTATATGGATACCAGCTGTTCACCAGAAGCCACAATGTAAAGGGATACACTGTTGTCAGAATTTATTATTATTGCATTATTACACTCAAATGTCTATCTATCTATCTGTCTATCTTAGAGAGGAATTGAGTGTGTGTGCTGCCATCTGCATGTGGGAAACAAGGATGTGTTTCTGTATGAGTTCTTGAGGTGAAAGAGAATGAGAGAATGACAGTTAAGAAATGTGTGTGTTTTCCCAAGCAGGCAGACAGGGAGTTTATGAATTGAGCTCCTCAGGGTCTATTCAGGCTCTCACCAGCCTCTCACTGGTTCTGTGTGTGGCACACTGGGTCCCCCTGCTGATACCGTTGGCATTGTGTGTATGAAAAGCAAAGGAAGAGAGAGCGAGCGAGAGAGAGAGAGGCCTCCTTTCCATCTGGCAGTAGGGTCTATCTTGTATTCGGATTGTGTCTAGATAGGATTTGGCTGGATTACATGTACACCTGACGTTAAAATGTGTCTCCAGTAAATGAGATTTCCTTCTCCCCTCGCCAGTAAAACAGATTGGCGTTCACTTCACTTCCTTCCTGGTAAAGTTTGCATCATTTAAAATTGGCCATAAATGTCTCACCGCGCTTCTTTCCTCATCCAAAACCATCCTGATTATCCATTTTGGGCGAGCTGCCTGTTACCTGTTTGTCTCCTTGATCTTGCTGAAATAAACTTAAACCCACAAGATTTCAGTTTATTTCAGCTGCTGTCGTTGTTATGTATGGAATGGCGGTACTGCACTTATAGTTTGTTGATAATGAACCTTAAATAAGACAGACCTCTAAATAAGACAGCTTCAGAGTTGCTGTAAGGTTTATTTTCTCACTTTGACAGAGCTAGGCTAATGACTCCTGCAGACTTCAAGTCTTTATGCTAAGCTAACATGAAATGCTACCCATAGATTAAGATTATCAGTAGAACGTATCTAAACATATTTTTGTTAGCCTGCTATGATGGTAACTATGTTTACTTTCACATATTTGGCTGTATCTGCTGACTGTAGCTGTATGTCCTTCTGTTTAGCAAATGTTAAGCAAATTTGAAACATGACATAAACAATAAAATAAGAATGGAGTGTGTTTCCATATGCTGGGTTGAAGAAAATGAATAGACCTCCTGATTGTAGACTGGAGATGCATGACAAAATGAAAACAGTCAGTCAGGAATTGATTAGTATTGGGCAGGTTGTTCTTTGCTGTCACCAGCTAATGTTGGCCATATTTCATAATGTCTGACGGCTATAACAAAGACATGGCAATAATCTAATTGCCATTAATGGCCATACATCCACAGTGGAGACAAGGATATGAGAATGATGGAGCATTTCGCATGACAAGGAAGTAACTCACACATTTTTCAAACATTTCATAACAAACAATGACACTGAACCAAGTCCACATCATTATTTATTTGATACATACATATCAAACTGCCTTTATTCCTTTCTTTATCGACCGAAACATTTGTTAGCATATTTTGTCATTATACAAGCACATTATAATTCCATCAGAACTGCATCAGAAGATAAGACTATAATGGACTATAAATCCGGCATGGGCAGTTTATGAAAACAAGTTTATGAGACTGTTTGTTTATAAGCTATCATAAGCACATTAGAATTACTCCACAGTGGCATCAGGAAATGTCATAATACAGTACAATACATTATGAATCCAGAATAACTAATTTATGAAGCTGGTATAATTAATGTAATTACTACTGCAACCTATTTATTCTCTCATTCATTCATTTAATATTCACTCATTCATCTATTCATTTATTTACTATTTATTTTATGTTTGCATGACATTAAATGCATTATGAGCTGTGGAATAAGTCCACAAACTCATCATATCATCTAAAGTAAAGTGACATCATATGATCTGTTATGATAGTGTGCGTTTCAGTTTGCTATGAACAAATGTCAACCAATTGCATGACATATTGTACCAGACAAAACATTGGATCGGGTTTCAACAGCTCCATTATTTCCATCTGTCATGTGAGAAATTACATTAGCACGACTGACAAATAACAAAGTCTCAAATCATAATTGAAAGATGACAGTGCAATTATTATTATTATCATTATTATTATTGTTGTTATTATTAGCTTGGGGTGTGAAAAGGAGCTATGGTCCAACCTATGCTGGCCACCCACTCTGTCTATGTGTGTATGTGTGTGTGTGTGTGTGCGCACTTGTTGGTTTATTGCACAGGATCTAAGCAAATTCTGTCATTGCATCTAGTCTTACTTTGCCTGTCTGTGACCAGAGCGTCTGTGAAATGTGAAACTAGCTATGGGCGGACGATCTGAAGCCCCGCCTCTTTGCCTGGCCCAACTGTTTGTGTGTGTGCGTGTGTGGAAGGGGGAGGTGTGTGTGTGTGTGTGTGTGTGTGTGTGCTGCTCTGCGCGATGAAAGAGAGTGACAGCTCAGTAAGCGGCTGAAGTCCTCGGCTGTGGCGGAATGGACCGCCTGAACTTCCACCGTGACTTTCTCTGACAATGTGTGGGTGTGTGTGAATGTGTTTTAAGAGTGTGTATGTGTGTGTGTATTTGTGTGCGTTCATGTGCGTAAAGTAGCATAGATGTATCGGGGAGAGGATGGCTCTCAACCGAGTGTCCCAACTGTGCCACGATATCACCCGGCTATGGCTGCAACTCAAGATGTTGACAGGTAGGGTGTGTGTGTGTGTGTGTGTGTGTGTGTGTGTTTTTGTGTTTGTGTTTTGGGGGTTGGGATGTCACCTCATGCTTTTGGATCCAAAAGTTATTTCCATGTAACCTGCAGTGTTACTCTGCAGACTGATATGAGGCCAATATTGCCCTTTATTATGAATCATACCTGGTCCAGTCAGTGTGGTTTGTTCCTGATATGATGGATATGATTAGTGATGATGCAGTTTGATTGGTTGAATTGATCAATACTACACTGGTAATCCGTGGAAAGCCTTCAAAATGAATTGACTCTCGTCAGACATTCTGATCAGATTTATCAATATGTTTTTATGTTTACTGTTATCATCCTCCTGGGTTTCAGTGTAGAGTTTTATTATTGATCGATGGTCTAAATGCTGTTTTAGACACAATTCAAAATGCTGAATGCCTCTTTTGGAATTTCTTTGGCATCTAAACGGTCAAATTTAACAGTGCACGCTGCAAAATTGAGAGTCAATTGAAGTGAGGACTGTTAAGACTCAACTAACCCGAAAAAAAGTGTAATGTATCAGCAAGTTGGCTGGCGATGAGAACCATGTAGACTCAACCATCCAATTGCGTGCTTATTCCATGTCTCTTTGGCAGTTGAGTCTAAGTGGTCCTCATCGTCTTGCTAGCATTGAGAACTACGCAGACTCAGCCATAAAATTTTGTGCTTATTCCTTTTTTTTTTTTTTTTTTTTGTCAGTTGAATCTAAATGGTCCTCACTTTGATCAACCCTCAATTTTGCATGGTGCACCTTTAAAAGCTGGTGAAAACATATTAAACCCACAATCTCTCTTGTTAAGCCCACTTTATGAATTAATTTGACTTGATGTTGTCCAGATTGATTTTGTCACATACCCCTAAAATCTCGTTCCAGCTGACACTCTCCTTGCATTACAATCTATATAAAGGTTATATACGGAACATGAATTAGACTGTGTGTGCTATCCTGAGGCTTTAGTCCTGTTTTGAAGTGAACAGTATGTTAGCATGAGGTTCATCTATTCACAGAGCAGACACAGAGCATATTAATCGAACAGAGTTTTATTAACACACAGTATGTCCTCCTCTCAGCTGGGAGCGAAGTTGGGACAAAACCCTTTTGAGAGTTTGAACGTCAACATCTCCTCCCCCCTCTCTCCCTCCGGTACTGTCTGCAGTGTGCGTGTGTGTGTGTGTTTGTGTGTGTGCTTCTAGGTTTACTCAATCCCATTTATTCTGCTTCTTTGTGTATTCTTGTGCGCAAGAATAACAAAACTGTGTCGGTAATAATCCGCGGAGCTTCTGCCATGCTTTTCTTGGCACCTCGCGGGGCTTTTTCAGGTGTGTGTACAGTGTGGTGTGTATTGTCTTGTTGCTGTGCAAGTGGGCACAGCCTGCCTGGTTTGTTTCAACACTGTTTCCCTTGCTAGCAGATGGATTGAGCTGATCTTGTGAGGGTGGTTTAAAAAACACACACACAGGCGGCTCGCACACACACTGGCAGCGCTACCAAGATATCAACCTTTCCTAGCGGCGCTTTTTGCCAAGTCAAGATTAGAAGTTGATAAGGAATCAGCTAAGCTCCTCAGGCAATATGGTGTGTGTGTGTGTGTGTGTGTGTGTGTGTGCACTGTTGAATGAAAAGAGGTTGAAGCATTTATCCTCGCTCCTAGTTTTATAACCTACTGCAACTTGCCTCAACAGCAAGAGCGCTATCATTGAACAATGTAGCGAACTGAGGTTCTTTTCCTCCAGCGAATGGAAAAAAAAAGAACACAACCCATTCATGTAAACTGTTTCTCAATGGCCATGCATGGCAAAGAGCAACAGTTTGACAGTAATTACAGAGGAGCGATACCAACAGGAAAATGCCAGCAAGAGGACAAGATCAGTGGGCTAAATTAAAAATCAATCAAATGATAAATGAGGTAAAATGAGATGAAGCCATAATGATCCCTCAGGGGGAGTTGAATGACCATAAGAGACGTATTGACATTTGAAGATGAAGCATCTTTGTCATACTAAGTTACACTTCCATTTGGCTTGAAAGATTTCTTGGTCGATAAAAAATAAAACGGTTCTTTGCACATTTGCAAAATGCCCCTTAAGTACCCCTTAAAATGAGAAAACCCCAAACCACCGTCTGAAAAAGTTAATTTGTTCCCCTGGTGCAAATGTGCACCACTGACAGGCCCATATTGACACTAACTCATGACCCTGTTATTCATTGACACCCATAAGCAGGAATACTATCTATCTAGGATCGCCAACCATTTGAACATGACCTTCTCAGCTTCACTGTGATCACAGAACTGTGTCAAAATGTCTTGTATTTATTAGGACCAAATGTCTGTTGCAGCCAATATCAAGGTGCAGGACTAAGACACCAAAAGTTGTTCTTCTAAATAGACCTTTTTCACAGCAGTCATTTTGACATGAAATAGCAGGTAAACACAGGTGTTACTAATGACATTATTACAGAACCAGGGTCCTGCTATTGTTCATGCTGGATCACTGGACTCTGCTGCACTTAAATGGAACAGAACCTTCATTAATGTCATTAGTAACACCTGTGTTTACCTGCTATTTCATGTCAAAATGGCTGCTGTGAAAAAAAAAAAAAAGGTCATATGGGTGGTTTGGCAAATTTTGCAGTCCATATCCACTTTAAGACATCAGTAATCATATTTGGAGCCTTTCAATTAGATCAATTCAGAATGTTGTGAAGCAGCTACTGGTTAATGAGAGGGTCTTCACTGGAGTTTGAAATAAAATCTTCTTCTTGAGTTCTAAAATATGTGAATCTACAGGTCCTGTAACAGAGACATTTCTGGCTGAAAGGTCAGTGCTTCTACTTTGGATAATGCTAGTCACCTGCTATCATTTATCACACTCTTAGGAAAGAATGCGGCGTTCATTGCAACTTGGAACTCATAAGAAACAAGCTCTGAGTTGTGAAAAAACGAAATGAACAGTCGTCCAACTCGGAATTACAAGTTGGAAACTCAGGTATCATTTCAGAGCTCTGGTTTCTCCAATCTCAGTTGTCAGGGCACGTTCATCAGTTAGCTAGTTAGCTACATACCTTAAGTTATCCAGCTAGTTAAAACAATTTTATTTGTAATTAGTTAAAGATAGCATTGGAGATGCACCGATATTTACCTAATTTGTCTCCTATTTTCTTCAACTAAGTCTGAGAGAAGCAAATATTGGAAATTCTGAGTTCCGACTCGAAATGTACGCAGCATAAGGTATGGGAGATAGAAACTTTCAGCGTGGGGAAAACCAATATCACAACTCCTAACGGGTCAAAAAGATGACCTTGCACCAATGACAAGTCTTAATGCTGACTGCTTTGAAAACTTTGAGTACCCACTAATGGTTTAATTAAATCTGGGCCTCCATGTCTATAAAGGGTCACTAGCATACATTTTAAGGTCCATGTGCTATAAGTAGATAGATTCCTTTTTAACCCTTGGGAAAAAATACTGAGTTTGTAAAAAACTGATCTTTTTTTTTATAAATAGAAATAGTTGATTTAGCAGCTAAAAATCTTGCTCTTCAACCTATACACAATATGTTGTGGTAATGCCTAATATTGTCTTCTATTTCAAACACCTAGATCAGTTACTTCAAAAACCTGTTTTTAGGCCACATAATAAAAAACATCAACAACCTTTGACTACTAAAAGGTCGGTCTTCTCATTTACTGACCTACTTCCTATTTCACGTTTCAACTTCATGAATTCATAGGGGTTTTCTCCCAGCTCCTGATATATGGGGTGTGGAGCTGATGTTGCATGTCCTGAGGTGAATCTGGCTCAGCCTCGCTGACCTTTGAGACTATTATAAGACTTGCATGATGTCATTGTGCAAAAGAGTAGTGTTGAGTTTTCCCTACTGCCTTTTGGGGCAAGTAAAAACACAGTCTTCTTGGATTCTTAGCTTTTTGGCTGCCTCCGTCTCTTTCTCGCTGTCTGTCATTTTTACTGTTTTCTTCTTTGTGTGGTGTAATGACTGGTAGCTGCGGCCAGAGGCGGCTAAAAAAAGGCTACTGTAATAACTGCTGGGTTTACGCTCAGTGATGAGAGAGGGAGGGAGGTAGAAAGAGAGAGAGAGAGAGAGAGGGAGAGAGAGAGAGAGAGACTGTTTAGTCAGCTGTAGCACAGATCACTCAACAGCTGTTTAAGACTTACCTGATTCATGTAACCCTATGTATTAATGCACACATTTGCATCATTCTTGCACCAATAATCGCCTTTCTATCAGCTCATTTTATGCACATATTGCCATATCAAATAAAAAGCTTGATGGAAATGGCAATAAAATACCAAAAAATGCTACTAAAAGTTTATACACTCACTTGAGATGGATAAACTCTTATTCCATGAAAAGAAATGCAATAATTTGCAATGGAAATGCTTTTGCCAGTAAAAACAGGACATGCACATAGGATTTAATCACATGGCCCCTTTGACCTCTGACCTCAGACAGACAGAGCTGCTGTCACGGTGCATGGTGGTAACGTCAACATGTACAGTTGGACAGATGAAGAAATCAACACATTCCTTTGTCTCATATATGCAAAGAATATAATTGTGATATTAAACATAGAACATAAACACCAAAACACCAAATGTGTCCCCGGTAGATCACTGCCTCTGGTGCTCCATGCTAACACTTTAGCATGCACTATACTGAGTGATAGTAGACCGCTAGCATTATTGCAAGTTACAACACAGACTAACTCAATATGTTGATGAAATTAGGTTTAATTTTGAAACTATTTCAGGTGAGCAGCCATGTGCACAGTAGCTGCACAGCAATTTTTAGCTGCACAATATGCTGTGACCCACCACCTTCACTTCCCCACAGAGAAAGTAGTCCCTGTTGTTTCAAAAGTGTAGATTATTTTTGCATCATATTTCATGTAATTTTAGTAAAACATCCAGACTTCAGATGTATCATATAAGTGTATTTCTTTAGCATAGCTAGCATTAGCTAACAGTAGCTGACACTAAGTAATAGTAATGGCTTCCCCTTTACTAATCAATTCTTGAAATATTCTTTCAATTTTCCTTGTTGACTTATTTTTTTAGAAATTCAAAAAGCTGGTTGATTCTCCTCAACCAAGCTGATGCAAACGGAATTATATTTTTACAAAATTTCAAAAGTTGGCTTAAAACCTGCTTTGACAGTTGGGTGACAGTCTGAGTGTTTGTGTGTTTTTGTGTGTTGTGACGGCAGCGCAGACCACAGACAGTGGGACAGTAGTGTGTTGTTTTGCTGTGATGATGATGCCACTATCTATTCAGTAGACCAGGGCAGCCTGCCAATGGCAGAGTCAAGCCTGTAGCCATTGTTCTGTATTTGCAACCACTGTTGAAGGGGACTAGAAACTGTTGATTCTGGCAGACTCCATCATTCTTGAAAGAGAAATTTGGCATTGCTGACACTGAGATAGAAGATGAAATATGAATGATCCTCAGTGGGTCATTACAGCAGAGAAATAACAGGATACAGCAAACAAAAATGTAAATATGGAAAAATGGATATATGAAACATAATGCAAAACATAATAAAGTGTATCAATAAAAAGTATAAAATCATTGTATGACACTACAAGATGAAAAAATGAATTTAAAATGCATAATAACATGCAAAAAAATGAAATATATGCAGTATATAATGAGGGAATTACAAAAGTAAATGTATATTTGCAGCATATACAAATGCGAGAGAACATGGGAATTTCAAGGAAATGCAAATTTACAACTTGTTGTGAATGGAAATGACAGTTTCTGGCATATCTTGTAAATCATTAAAATGCCTGGCAGTGTAAATAAACACTCAGATGAAAGTGTTAGTGTCTTCAGTTGCTTTTCACTGGGTTGATCTGTATCCTGTAAAATCAGCTAGTCAGTCAATCAGTCAGATAATGCAAAGGCCTGAGGAAGCAATTCAGCAAATTCAGAGTTCATGATTCATTTAACTCTTTGAAGTTGTACATTCCCACTTTGATCTTGCGAACCACTTTTTTTTAAGGAGGAGCTTCAAATATTTCAATGTCATTGACCCCAACTCCCTTCAAATCATCATGTTTGTCTAGTGGACACCAGCAAATATCACATCATTTAGTTTTTTCATTGAGTTTTTCAGTGGAAATGATTATGAGGCAAAAAATGCTCAATCCAGGTAAAACCGTGAATCATATCACGGTCACAATATCGGTAAAAATAAATGCAGTATGATTTTTGTTTTTAACCGTACTTAGTCTCAAGGAGCCATATAACTGTATGTACGGACACAACAGTGGTTAATGAAACATCTGCTTTGAGTAGTCATTCATTCTGTAATTGGTATAATTTGTAAAGACACCCGGGACCCCTGGGTGTCTTTACAAATTATACCAATTACAGAATGAAGGACAAGCACTGCCTTTAAGTGCACAGACCAACCCAGATGTCATCGTGTTTTGCTGCTACAAAGCCAGGTTTGAATTCACGTGATCATCACTAATAATTTAATATTTTTCTAGCAGCTATGTTCTTTGCTTCCATGCTAATCCAAGCTGTGGTTTTGGGGATGAGCAGCACACCAACACCCACACACACACACACACATGCACTCACACATACATACAAACACACAAATTCCAGGCCTCTGTTCGCCCTGTGACCCAGTTGTTGTTTGGTGTGGTGTGTGAGCGCCTGCCAGCTCCAGTCTGTGTGTGTGTATGTCTGTGTGTGTGTGTGTGTGTGTGTGTGTGTGTGTTTGTAGGAGAGATGCACCACAGCAGTGACAGATGGGGCTTTGGTAAACCCTATCTGTAATGCCAGATAATAAAGCTTGGATTCCCTCACAGGAGCGCGCGCTGACACACGTACACACACACACACACACACACACACACACACACACAAATAGCTGCAGCACACATGCACCCACACAGCTGCCCATCTCCCTGCCACTACAACAGTTGGCATTCGATACCAACACAACTTTTAACCCCTTTACCACACACACACACACATACACACACACACACTCGTCTCATCTCTCTAACTCAGTGCCTTCAAGTCTACATTCCTTGACAGTCCCTTCCATTTGCTTCATACTAAACCAGCAGATGAAGAGCAGAGCGACCCAGTAAAGCTTCAGTCCTGGGCTACTGTGTGACTTAAATCATGTTGGCTTACAGCTTGACATTTAGCATGGGAGTCATCAGGGTGGGACAAGGTGTGGCAGATACTATATTTTAACCCAAGTGAGTGCAAAGTTGATTTGTAGATTTTATCATTGTCATGGTGACTAAAGCTGTAGCAAAAATGGCCAGACATTCATGTGGAAGCCATATAAAAAATAGATCATGTAGGCATGATCACTTGATTTGTAAAATAGCTTTTGAAAGGATGGTAAACCCAGTTAAAAACATGAATTTTCTTATTTTGTATTATTGAGTTCTATCGCCACCATCCATCAGGATTTAAGAGTTCCTAAAGTCAGTAACTGTAGTAAAATGGAGTTTTAGGGTCTGTATTTTCTACAGTAACACATTCCAGCAGGGCTGGGTGGGCTTTAGTTCCCCTTGTAGGGTAACAATATTGTCTGGACTCTGGTAAGACCAACCAACTGTCCAGCAAAGTGAAAATATCCTGCTTACTAGCACTACAACAATATGTTAGCTAATGTTTTCCTAGCTAACATTGCTGTAGAGCTAAAAACTTACACTTTGGAGGCTTGTAGTAGTAGAGTTGCTGTGAGGTGTCCATGATTAGCTAAAGCTCCATGTTAGACTGAAGCGCTTTGCTAGCCCTCACCTCTTCTGATGTAATGTTAGATTGGTAAAATAATCCTCACTGTGCTAACAAGCTAACAGCTACTATTACTGCTATTTGTTGAGGCTAGTGGAGGATAACAGGTGCAGCTGAAGAGTCAATCAAACAGGGGTGGGAGGAATAAAACCTGAGGTGTGGTCTGATTGGATAAACTCCTACATGTGAAAGTAGCTTTTAATCTTGAGCAAAACAGCTGGTTTGACTCAGCAGAAATCAGCTGATAGGCCTCTGTCTGCAGAGAAAGGACTTCAGATTCTCAGTTACATGATGTTTTCTACACCCAGGTTTCTCACAGTCACTTGGACATCAAATTCAGGAACTTTTTAGTGACTTCATTGCTGAAAATCAGGGATTTAAACTCAGAATTAGAGAGTCCGTGTGTTACTCATGTCAAGTTAAAATCCTGGTGAAATCTTTCGTTTTAAAACTGCTGCATGATTCCTGAGGATGTGAAATCTTGATCCTCAGACCAAAAGAGGTTCACAGAGCTGAGGCATGCTGATGAATGTGTCTGCTTTTTTGAATAAATAATCAAGTACTTTCAAGGCAATGCATTAATTCCCAAAAAAGCGTGAGGTCTTATTTTATTATTCTCAAATCCATTTTCAGGGCCCAGTGGAACTGCTCTAAATACATTTAAGTGTCTGGCACTACAATACAAATTTGAATGACCAAAGATTGGGGTTATTTGAATTGCAAAAAATGGACAAGAATTTCCATAAACCATTTCCAATCCAATCCCTGGTGGATTCATCTACACACACAACCTGTGTGTGTATGTGTGTGTGTGTGTGTGTGTGTGTAGTGCTGCCTGTGTGGGCATCAGAAAGCCTCACAGCCTCCTGTGGCTTTGAACTCTGACCGGCCACCAGCGTTAGCAGACATTTAACAAACAGAGAGCAGCCGGCCGCCGCCTTTGAACTGACAACGTGTGTTTAGCATCAAAACCTGTAGGAACATGACCGCAGAACAAAGGGGAGGGAGGTGTGTGTATGCGGGTGTCTGAAAACATTAGCAGCGTTTCCATCCAAGTATTTTTATGCAAATGATGTATTGAATTAGGAATTCTGCATGGAAATGTCAGAATCTTCTGAATATCTCAAAAGTTTTTATGGTCACTCAAAGTGGGACACTGAAGCCCATAATGATGATAATGATAATACATTTACTTATAAATAGCTACTTATGCAATATAATTTTCAAAACATTGAGGTATCTCTAAAATTCCCCCTCTGTTCAACAAGGCAGTTTTTGTTTGTCCTTCACCTCCATATGTGCAAAGCGCGTGTCTCTCTTCACAAATTGAGTTTGTCCAAGTCACATTGTAAAAGTGACGATGCGGAGTATTGGCTCTAATCAAATCCACCTCAGCACACATACACACACATGCAATTCGATCAAATGTACAGTCACATCACACTTAATGTGAACTCTGTGGATGTGAGGTGTGGTGACAGATGAGGTGAACCAAGCTGTGTCCAACTCACAACTGTCATTTGGTGGAATTTGAATAGGGTTCACCTTGTGGACATTTATGAAAGCTAATGCTAATACCAATATTTATGTATTGGAGCTACTGATACCCATTAATTTGAGCATTGATACAAGGATATAGTCCTAAAACACTTAAACAAGTTAGCATTTTTTAGCCATGGGCTCCTTAGCTAGATTTTCCATTCTTTTTTCTAAAGTTTTCAATTTATGCAGAAAATAAGGTCCCAAGTAAACATAAGCATAAGCAAGTTTGAGTTTTTGTTCTATCTGTTTCAACCTTAAAATTTTAAGCTGATATGTACCTTTAAAAAGTAAGTTACTAACAAGTTGCTAAACTGAATCTACAACGGCTGTTGGAATAATTAAATGTCATTACATCAAGCAGGTTAGCTACATTTCGACTTGTAAATAGCGTTCATGTCAACATCCAACTCGTAATTACAACTCAGAATCTCGTGTTTTTCTGAAAGCTCCAATATATCTGACTAGGAGGTAAAAATTCGGAAGTATCTGGAAAATGGCAACCGTTAAATGTACATAAACCTAAATTTACTGCTCCTTTTTTTTATCACACGTTTTTTAACCAACAAACCAACTCTGCCTATCAAAAACTGAACATATTTTGTTAAATTAACAGTTACCTTTTGATAACACCGTGTCAACTGGTTGTAGCAGAAACAGCTAGCTAGCGTAACGCTTAGCCTAACGTTATCTTTATGCCTATATTAATCATGTGTGTGCTGCAGAAATCTGGAAAAAAAAAAGCTTATGTGTTTGGCCTTTGTTTGCTTATTTCTTACATTTTTGAAAACCTAAATCCGTTGAGAAAATCTTGCTGAGAGAAGCCATGGTGGAAGTAACCTTTCAAAACCCGTGGTCATTAGAACTTTTCATAATCAGTATCTTAAAGTTTGATCATTTCTTATGCACGAGAAGTTCCAAAACGTTCAGTGTGGGTTTCATTCCTGGGAAAAGTAACAATGTAACTATAATGTATCACTAATAAACACTCAAAATTAATGCAAGCTAAAAAGAATAGGATCGAAATAATGAAGCCACTTAAAAATTGAAGTTATCTAAGTAAAGGTTTTCACAGGCCTGATGACCTCATGGAACTTACTGTACCTTACATTGGTTGCCAAGCTGCTGCTCACCTATAACTGTAGAGAAAACCCGCACATACACACGCATTGGGTCAAGTAGAGCCAGGCCAACACATTAAATATGTAGGCATGTGTAAAGGGACCCTGTCCTCCATTTCATCCTGCTGAGAGTCTCCTCTCCTTTTCTGACTGCCTCGTTCCCCCTCCTCCCCTCCTCCCCCTCTTCACCATGCTTTCACCTCTCCAAATCTAGGGCTTACTCTTTCTCACAAACAGGCGTACACACACACATACACATAGGCACAGATTCAGCTAGAGACTCTCAGAGTGTAAAACAGGCTGTGGTTTTATTCCCTTGCATTTTCAGAAATTCCTTCTTTATTTCAGTATTTTCATATCCAAAATATTAATAATTCATAAGTACATATAAGTTCATCTTTTTTTTTCCAATTAACTTTCCATTGGAATTGATTGAACTGAGAAGCAGAATGAAGCTGTCCAGCTTGTGTGGCCGGAAAGCAATCCAGACAATAGAATAAAATAGAACAGAACACAATAGAATCGAGCTGAATTGTAATTTTTCATAGGAAGAGTGTTGGGTTATATATCATGTTGCCCCATGTCTCTACCAGTTAAGCCCCTGAACGTGGGATG
>OMKZ01036275.1:11365-22449 GCA_900302535.1 Neoniphon sammara | reverse complement strand
CCCCATCCCCATATACACACACACACACACACACACACACAAGCCCCCACCCGCAGGACCTGGTAGAGAATGTGAGTAAATGCCAGAATTTCCAGAATCTTCCTATGAAATGTCTGATTGTCCAAGTCAAGCATGTAAAATCAATGGGTGACACTTTCTGTCATGTTGAGCAGTGCTTATGGGGCCCTGGGGTGCAAACATTAAGATGCAAACGTTACGTGCCCTTTGCTTATACCGCAGCATGTAATCATGTTCTCTGCCAAAAGTGTTATAGTTATTGTTTGGATGATATATTTGAAGCAATAATATAGGACATGTCTTTTTTGAGTGTTCACTTGATACCAGTTGTGAAGTATGGGATTGTGTGAAAAACTGAGTGCTTGTACTGAAGCTTTTATTAGCAATGCTTATATTTAGGAACACCAGTGTTACAATTTTAGTTAAAAATTGCATCATAAAATGTAAGAGTGCAAAATAGAAAAAAAGAAACGTGTTGTATTGTCTTACAAATGCGGTGTCAATGCCAAATTTAAATTTAGCATTGGCACTGACAATAATTAATATTCATGAGATTGTGACTTTGTAGCGCCTCAGGATGGTTAAATTAATTATGCTAACAGGGTCATTTAACTACTTTATTCAAAGCAAGTTAATTCTCATGCAATAAATGACACAATAATTACACACACAATCTAACAAGAGGACAGTGACAAGTGGAAGAGTGACATGCTTATCTACATACAGTACAAAGAACACACATTTACACACACACAAGCGAGAGAGAGAGAGAGAGAGAGAACATTCACAGCGCTAAAATACGTAATGGCAAGTTAAAATAACAACAAATCCCAGCTAACAGAGTGGTACATCCGATGCAGCCCTTCTCACTACCAGTAGTAAATATGATTTGTTACCACGTGTTATTATTTTGCGTTATTCATCTTCTCTGTCAGTTGCACATAGAAGGGTAATAGAAATGCCAGCAAGGTGGCTGATTTACTTAGTAAAATTTTCATCTCAAGGCTTGCAAGGCATGATTGGAGTCTGTAAGAGTAACGGGAATTCATGCATTATGTAGGCGAATCTGACACGACCTTGAGACTTCTCAGCACAGGCCATATATTACCATCAGAGCGACCTTCCCGTCCTGAAGATACATCTGATGTGTTTAAGGCTGTTTTACAATGCATTAGGAGGGCTTTACATGTGCTGAGCTCACTTTATTTGCTCATACATTTCACAGGAAGAGTTTAGTGTCAAGTTGATGGCGACTATTCAGAGTGACGGAGTCGCTTGAGGAGACAAATGAGCCTGAAGAAACAGACTGAGGCAGTGGATAATAAGCATTTCTAAGCACATTTCCCAGTTTCCCTTTCATTTCCCTCAATATACAGTACATTTACTATTCACCCAACCCTTTGCTGATTCCACCTCATCTTGTATGCTCACCTGGCGCGATTGATTGACCTGCATCCTGAAGACAGAGAATGGATATGATTTTTCCCACCAAGAGATGCGGCATCAGGATCAATATTCTCACTGTTGGTTAAGCTTTTGCAACCTTTAGAATATCAGCTCCCATCGATTTCTCTCACATAATTGTCCGCATTTTCAAATTAGATTATTATTTTTTTTTTCTGTCTTTCGAGGCAAGTACATGACATTTGAAATGCCTCACAGTCTCACCGTATGACCCAGCTGAAATAGCCGACATAAAGGACACAAAACACAGATCCATTATCATGTTATTTTTATTGTCCATGTCTCATTTTTTCTATTATTTCACCTCTGTGCTGTAAAAATTTAGGGAGAGTGAGGCCATATTGTATTACCATATAAAAAGGCCCATAATTATAGGGGGGAGGATGACAGTTGTTCCCCCTATAAGAGGAAATGATAAGGGAGTACCATGCTCTGTGAAAGAACAGAGTCCATTTTGATATAATTGGCAGTGGAATTATTTATGACATTAATTGCCACATTATCGACTGGCTGTCAGCTCTTGTGTCAGTCTGTCCATCTTTCTTAGCAGAGAGAGCCAGCTCAGCCTAGTGCCCACTGACAAGCTAATTACTACTGCACAACCCTGAATGACAAATGTTACTCATCTGAGACCGGGCCCGGAAATAAGGACCACTTTTCCCCCTCGGCTCCTCTGGATGAAGTGAGACAGCACTGTACTGCCAAATGTCTTCAGGTGAAGGAGGGGAAGAGCTTGTGTCAGAACTAAAGACAGAGAGAGAGAGAGAGAAAGAAAGATATTTAGAGCTAGGGGACAGCTAAATCTAAATCTCACCTCATCCTTGGGCCTGTTGGCTCCTCTGCTATCAGTGGCCATCTGTCACTCATACAGACAACTCCTTTTTCTCTCCCTCTCCCTACTTGTAAATTTGCATTAGCTCATGCCAATCAGTCATCAGGGCCGAGGACTGATATGTAGTGACGGGATGATTGGCCCTCAGTTCTTTTGACAGTGAGTCACTCATTTGTGTGCCTTTTGGGGAGGTGAAGGCTGCCGTGTCATCAATGCACTGCAGAGCCTTGAACACTAAGTTCAGTGATCATATGCAAATAAATATAATACTTAAAGAGTGGAAATGTGCCAAGGCATGGTGTGCAATGCATGTGTGGATTTAAATTGGTCAAATTATCACTGCAGCTTTTACAAATTACTGTTCAGGCTAGAATATATGTGACCGCTGAATGATATGGGGAAAAAAGTCATATTACTTTGACAGATAATGCAATTGTGATATTATTCCTGATTTTAGTGGGAATGATGAGTTTCGCACTGTAATTTTCATTTTCATTAAAAATATTAAAATGATGACGATGTCATAGTTGCTGGGATCTGTACCAAACAAACAATTTTTATCACATCTGGAGAATATACATACATATATACTATACCACAATAATGGTAATACCATTTTGTCATATTTTAACTTAAAAATGTAACTTAAAAAATTGCAGCTGCTTCAATTTATATATTATATATTGCCATACTGCAATTCAATATTTTGATTAATTGTTCAGCCTTAGTGATATATATAAACAGTTTTCCCACATGAAAGCATCCACAGGGTCCACACACATACAGCATTGCATCTTTTCTTCTGAGAGTGCATGCACACATGCACAGTCCTGCATGGGCAGTAGAGAGGCGAGTGAGGTGAGTATAGTAGAATGTCATTGATCTGCTCTGATGAAGTCGTGTGCCATTTGTCCAGACAGGAAGTTGCCTCAGAGCAGCAACAACGACACAGCTGAGGGTCAGGGAGGGCATTGCCTACAGGTAGATTTGTGGTTCTTACCTTAATTAATCTACTGGCCGTGATGCCAGGCATCCCGTTCACCCCTCTGCACACACACAGGCGCACGTCAAGCATATGTCTACCCGCGGTGGCACTCCCCGCCCATCCCATAATGCAGTTTGTGTTGGTGTGGCAGCTTGGGATGCGTCCCTGACGAGGATAGGAAGTGACACACACCAAACTCGGTGTGTCCCCCAGCCAGCTCCGGTGGCTCGGGGCCTGTCAATTCCAGCTCCGTCAGTGGCACTGGCTCAATGGCAGTGCCTGTGACACATGTCACAAAGTTTTAAATGTCTGCTCTTTTCAGCAGGATGGCTGGGCGCGTGCAGCAGCCAGGGGAAGGATGACATTTTGTGTCGCGTGGGGGGGAACTTGTTGTGGCTCCCCTCTTCCTGCCTCCTCCGGCTGTCAGGCCCAGTTTCCTCTGAGCATATCAAAACACAGACAAATAAACCTTGTCATTTTGAAACGCCGGCACTAGTGACCAGGCTCCTGAACGGCATGTCAGCGGGAATATGGCCACACAGTCCTGTAGGATATGGTGTACATGCACAAGCAAGCATGCACACATACACACACACATGCAATCATGCCAATAAACAAAAAATGCTTAAGATAATAGAAATAAATACACACTCAGACACAGAGACAGGCCCAGTGAACAGACATTGTGTGAGGCTATCTCTGACCTTTCCTTCATCTGTCTGTGGATGATTGATGCGCTGGACTGAAGCTCCACATGCTTTCTCTCACATCCCTGCTATACAGAGCCGGTCCTCCCCGTCTGACCACCATGGCTTCTGCAGGTACATCACCTCCAACGGTGGAAGTAACTAATTACTCATGTTACTGTAATTGGGATACTTTTTATTTAAGGTGTGCCTTTAAAAAGTATTTTTACTTTACTTGCTTATCTTTTTGCTTTTACTAAACTACATTTTAAGTCGCATAATTTACTGACTAACAATTTTGTGGCTCTCAAACAAACAAACAAAAAAACACTTGTAGGAGCATTTGCAGTGAATGGTCAGTCAGTAGACAAGAGTAATCTGCTTTTCACTTGCTTTTGAATTTTGCTTTGTAATTTCAAATTTTTGAATCAAAAGAATTGAGTCTGAGCTTTTAAAACAGTAACTTAGTCATTTTAAATGCTACTTTATACTTTCCCTTAAGGAGGTTTTTACAGCAGTAATTTTACATTTATTTAAGTAAAATTTCAGCCAGGTAAAGGTAGCAGTGCTTGTATGTGAATAGAGCATTTTAGTACTCTGGTGTAATGGCTGGGTCTCATGACTTGACATGACAAGAGTTTTTTCACAGTCAGGGACACTTCTGTCATCCACTTTTGAGGCTATAATGATGACCAACTAGGGCCATTAAAAAGCTGATTGTGTCTGCAGGCTTTGCCCTGAAAAACATAATCACTGTGATAGACATTTTATTGCTATGAAACAGTGCATTGTGGTAGCTGAATGGGAAGGAATGTGAAAGCAGCTTTGGTTGTGTATCGACTTGACAAGAGAAACATGTTAGTTACCTTTTAATCAACT
Source organism: Neoniphon sammara (assembly GCA_900302535.1). Lineage (NCBI taxonomy): Eukaryota > Metazoa > Chordata > Actinopteri > Holocentriformes > Holocentridae > Neoniphon > Neoniphon sammara. The sequence continues at coordinate 17,585 of OMKZ01036275.1, read as the reverse complement.
GAGTGTCAGGAAGTCAGCTATATTGCATCATATGTTCAGGCCTAAATTTCAGATTGGATAGTTGCACAAAGAATATAAAATATGAAACTTAAAAAAATGGTGGCACTTTAACTGCTACCATTTTTACCATCAAGTGGTCCTCATACAGCATAACACAGCATTATAAGCACATCATACAAATATCATGGATGCATGATAATTATTACAACCAGGTCGGTACACAGTTTAAAAAATAAAAGGCTGAATCTTTTTTGGGACAGTTTAGAATTTGCTTCCTTGTCACAATGCAATTAACAAGGAAACTAGGTATCACCAAGCACATTATATTAATTATATGTATTATTATTCCTTAATTACCAGATTAAGGAATATTTTCATATAAAACAGTCTGTAATTGGCTGTCTATTTGCAGATAATCTCTAAATAAACCTGAAACAAAACATTGATGAGATACTGTGGTAACAAGACAAACAAACCACAAAATCACAATGAGCACATTATTTCATTCAACATATGGTGGAAATATGACAGCAGTACAATCAAAATGAGCAAAATGGCATAATATAACAGAGTATTTGACAGTAATAATATACCTGGATAAAATATTTAAGTGCCACTCTTCATAAAAGCTATACTGGAATGTTACTGTTTATAAAGCTGCATTTCAATCTATTCCTGAAAATAGTTCTCTCTGAATGAATGTTGCATCAGATGTGCTAATCCATGTTTTCCTGCCACAGAAACTGATTGAAGCATTGCTCTTGAGTCAGACATCAGTCATAGCTGTGTTTTTGGACTACAGACAAATAGTAGCACAGTTTCTTTTTTTTTCTTCAGACAGAGACAAAAATAAAATGTACACGAAACCACACACATTCAATAAAATAAAAAAAGGAAAAGGATAGAATCAATAGGAACTTAAGCTCATACTATATATTTTACCCTCTTAAAACTACGACAGTCTTCTCTGTAGTTCCCCTAGTAGGCCTAGTCTGCACCCACAGTGATCTCCTCTGGACTGAGCACAGACAGAGCCAGGCCTGGGCTGACATCCACCTGCTCATGCCTTAGAAATTAAATGGACTTTGCATCTTTAGCCGACCTGCATGATTCAAGGTCTATCAAACTCTTTGCAGAGCGTTCAAAAGTTTTAAATTCCTTTTGTGTGCGTGTGTACGTGTATGAGAAAGAGAGAGAGAGTCAGGGAGGGAGAGAGAGAGAGAGAGAGAGAGAGAGAGAGAGATGGGTCAGTGTCAGGCCCCAGGTGTGCGACCATCACCCCCTTCACCCTTGATTAGTGGCGGTAGTGAACGGGTGATCCATCATGGCTGTCAAAGCAAAGCATGCAATTGGCTGGATCTGTTTGTCACTGACTATGTGTAAGAGAGAGAGAGAAAGAGAGAGAGAGAGGAGGGGGGGGGGCAAGAGAGAAGGAGGGACATGGAGAGAGAGACCAGGTGAAAGAGATAGAGAGAATGTCCTTGCGTGTATGTCTGGAGTCGTGGAGCTGCTGATGCTTAGAGGCAATCATGTCAATGGGAGTGTCAGCCCTGACTGGCTCTGAGCTTGAAGCAGGGCGGCAGAAGCAGACCCAGCTCAGCAGAGGAGGCCATTACTATGAGACTGGAGGACTTCTTTTTTTTTTTTTTTTTTTCTAAAGTCGCTCCCCTTACATAATCATGTCATGATCTAGTGATAAAGTCAAATCTTTTTTTTTCCAATGAGAGATCAGGCCACATGGCCACAGCTCAGGCACAAGGGGGGATCTTTGTAAATAAAGAATTGATTTCATCTTTCTTTCTGTCAACATCCATCGTCATACTTGTCCCTCTTTTTTGGCTGTCCAGCTGTCCATCAGAGCTGATCGTTGCGGATGAATCTGTTGCCTTCTGAGTGCTTGCCGTAGTAGACATAGCGACACTTGGCAAACACCCCTAGAAATGGGGGAAATATAATGAGAAAACATCAGGTGTGGTGCAGATTATCCTTGCAGATTATCCTCATTAAATTAAAAACAATATTATTCACCTTATTAAAAGCTGTCCTGATAGTTTTTTGTCACAAGTGTGATGCATTTGGTTTTGCTCTCTCAGTGGCATTGTTTGCTATATATACAGTATATCCAGACAGTATGATCAGTCATTGTGTGCTCCTTGTAGGGAATGAGGATGTTGCTAGGAAGACTGAGTGTCATCTTCCAGAGGAGGACCAGCATGGCCTCAGGGCAAAGTCCTGACAGTAACAAGCTCACAGCCCCACATCCACCCACTCTCTCACACACACTGAGCCATCACAGTGAGTAATTATTACAGCAATCAGCGGGCAGGGGTGTGGCGCATCTGTGCGTGTGTTAGGGTGACAAAGTATAGTATATGGATACTAAAGACTGATTTTGGTAGAGAGAGTGCTTTATATTACTTATGCATCAGCTCGCCGTGCTACAACATACTGCCACTTAAGAAGCTACAGAAATGAAGACATAAATGTTTCAGCTCATTTCCCCTCTGAAAAAGCCTGATCAAAGGCAGCCAATAGACTTGGACAGGACATCGCTTGCCCCCAGGTAACACTACTACACCATGACCTCTTTTATTATCAGCCATCAATGTCAAGGATCTAAAATCTTCATTTGTTATATTCAATCCAGAGTACAGTAAAACTCTAATACATAGTTCACCACAAAAAGGAAAATAATAAGAATGATTGCATCAATGAGGAACAAGTCCTTATATTGATTATTTAAAGCACACAGTCAATAAGGGCAGTATTGATGGAATGCCATTTTCAGAAATCAGTTGACCACAGTGCTAACATAAAGCCGTGCACTGTGCCCTCCGCGCACGTCAGAGGATGAAACCAAGATGGCCGACAGTGCTTTCTTGTAGATAATGAGAAGTGTTGCTGTCCAGGGCAGAAAGCTGCCCAGGGCTCCAGGGCTGGTTTGCAACGCCTCTGATGTCACAGCGCTCCCAGTGCCACTTGATGAATGCGGCGGGCTGCAGCTAGGTGTCACCTCTCGGCAAATGAGGCAAGGACAAGTGGCATTAGTGCTGTCAATGATCCTCTGACAGGAGAACAGATACAGCTTTCGCCAGGCTTTTTAAATAGACATCAAGTGCATTATAGCCGGCGAGGTGGGGGGAGTGGAGGTGGTGGAGGAGGGGGGGCAGGCCGGAGACAGGGCAGGAGAGGAGAGACTTATGGGAGAGGCGGTGTCGCGGAGGGATGAGGGCCGCTCCGAGCGCTAAGTCCAATCACATAATCCGAAGAGACATTGTCAAGGGCGGGGAGAGAATGGCAACTAAGTGACAGAAAGCAGAGACGGGGACAGAGATACTGGTGCCATATTAGTGCCAAGCATATTCTGATGCCACCCTCAATTGTAACCAAACCTGACACATCGCTCTCTTTCCCCCACTCTCTCTGACTCTTCAAAGTAGGCTCCACTAAGTCACACACACACATGCATACACACACACACACACACACACACACACACACACACACTAGTCCCTCGCAGCAGTAGTGGGTGTTCTGTCAGGCGGAGGAGCAGTACAGCGGCAGCAGCAGCCCACAAGCCCGGGGACAAGCTCAGTCAATCTAAATCTGGACTTTGTAGTGGAGCAGCGCTCATTTCCCCTCATAGCCCAGCTACTTGAGGTGATCCAAACACTGAAGTGTGAGGAGCTGTCACCTCCGATAAAATCCGGGCCCAGCTCCATGCCTGCCTGCTCCCCCGGTGTGTGAGGGTACATATACGTGTGTCCCTGGATGTGTGTGTGTGTGTGTGCGTGCATAGGAGCATCTCTGGCACTGTGTGTGTGAGGAGGAGGGGGGGGTTAGAGGACGGGGAATGAATTCCAGCTGCTGTGCTTTGCCTGGGGATATAGGTGCCACGGCTGGAGACTGGGCTCGACACCACAGGATTCGGAGTGTCTCACAGCGCTCTGATCACATGGGCGCCGGGCCTTTCACATATTCACAGCTTACCCGCAGAGAGACTCGCTCACTCCAGGAGCGGGGCCCTTAAGAGATTACCCACTGAGATACCAGTACCACGGCTCCTAAAAGACATTACCTAGAGGGGATATATTTGTAGGTTGCAACCAAAGCCTTTCAGAGATAACCTTCACAGATGAGGGAACTAAAGCTAAGGGCCCCTCAAGACTTCACACTCTGCTGAGCTCGTCACTAGCCCATGGGGACGCAGGAGGATTGGACGGGGGACACATTCTGCGATTTGCCAGCACCATTTGGAAGGCTCTGGACAACGTGTGACCTGAAAATCTCCCCCAAAAATATATATCTACGATCAAAGCCAAAAAAAGAAGAAAGAGAGGAATAAAATATAAAATAAGGGAAAGAACTACACGAGGAGTGGGGATGAGGTCTGTTTCCCAGTCGATGGAAGATCAGGGAAGGGGGTGTGTGGAAGTGACTATTAATTTTGTGCGTAGCCAGGCAAGTTCTGGCAACATTTCCGCATTAAAGCAGCCTATCTTGGGCATGAGTACATTCCAGATCGCCGCGTTCCCTTCACAGCGAGAGCTCGGTCTTATTACGGGAGAAGGGAGCAGAAAGATGGGCTGGTGGGAGACAGAGAGGGGAATAACTTAAAAGTGCAAAGGCAAGCTCGCTCTTATGTAACGCCTTCCGAGGGCTCGATCAGGCCTGTGGGGCTCCGCCTGATGAACTGATGCTTAATAACATGCGGTGCGGTGTCAAACCCTGTTGTCTGGGATATCCTCTGTGTATCCTAGGCCATGGAAGAGCGCACTTGAGCGGACATGGAAACGCATATAGATGTTATTACACACCCACAAATACACACAGACACACATATGTGTATCCAGGACACACTGGAAACAGCGAGAACTGCAATTAAAATGACAGATTAACAAAAAAAAAAAAAAAGGATGTGGAGGCTAATATTTCCATCATGCCCTGGTGGAGGAACAATCAGGCCTTTGTTCTGCATATGTCACCCAGCACCTTGTTGTTCTTAAGGGGAGTAGCTTGCCCTCTTGTCTTTATTAAAGGGCTGTACAGTTAGTATCTTGTATCTTCCCCCTGGTGAGTGCTGCAGTGGAGGCTCATCCTCAGACAGTCTGGTCTTTTCAGAGCTGATTACCCAAAGCATGTGTCCTCTCCACGGGGGCTTGATGGGCCACTCTGCCACAGTGTGAGTTAGCCGGCTGTACAAAGCCCTTTATGTACAGTACTTCACTCTCACAGCAACACAGACGGTTAAAAAAAAACAAAACACAATGACAGACTTTTTTCTCTTTTAAAAATCAAATAATGGCTACAGGAAAAAAAGGAAACAGAATATCTTACTGGGAGCAGATGTATGTGTATTTTCAACCAAGCATAATATCAATATAGTCAGTATATGTAATAAATACAGGTAGGATAAGCTTAATAAGACACTTAAAGCACGGTCAAATCCCAGAGGACAAAGCTACTACTTATGATAAAGGATTAATGGGATAGTTTGGACTTTAATAGACTCTGACAATGTTATTTTTTCAGACAAATAATTTTTAGACCTTTCTATATTGTATACAAAGGGGATTTCAGGGAAATGTTTAGCCTATCTCTAAATCATTAAGAGAAGAGCTTTTATTACATGGGATGAAGGGAGTCAGAATAAATCACATAGCTTTCTGAAAAAATTTGAACAGTGCCTTTTATTAACACACATAAATGCACGCACACACACACACACACATACACACAGACAGAGAGGGAGAGAAAGGGGCGAGAGAGATGGAGTAGGTTTAATGATTGCTCCCTGCATACAATCAGCTTGACTCTTTTCAAGGGCCATCAATATGTCACGGAAAGACACATCCGACGGATGTAGCTTTTAACATCAAGGTTATCTATTCAAGGCATGAATCCACTTCCTCCAATCCTGGTTTCTCCTCCTCTCCCCTTTTCACATCTATCCTCCCCTCTCCTCCCTACTGTTTCCACTCTTTGTCTTCCTCCTCCCCTGCTATTAATACTCTTATTTGCTCGCTTTGGTTCCTCTCATTTTCTGTCCCTCTGTCCTCTTTCGCCTTTTCTGTCCCACCATCTTTTTCGCCTCTCAGCCAACAATTCCATCAGCGGCGTCATCCATCAGAGAAATAATGCAATGAGGAAAAAAAAAATCAATTAACAAGGCAATTAAACTTTCTGTATTATCTCAAAGGGTTGAAATAACAGTGTTGGG
>OMKZ01036269.1:6613-18277 GCA_900302535.1 Neoniphon sammara | reverse complement strand
AACAACAGAGTGTTGTCCTTCAGCCCTGTGAGGAGAACAGACACAGGAGAATACTCCTGTAAAGTCAGCAACCCAGTCAGCTTTGATGAAGCAAAATACACGATGACTGTGAACTGTAAGTCCTAAATTTCCCTCAGGATGAATTAAGTAAGGAACATACTGTGAGCCTTGATTTATTCAATAGACAGAGATTAATATCAACATGGGTGAAAAGAAAACTGCTCTTACACAGTACAAATTCTGTTCATTTGGTCAAATTTTACCGTAATACCCTAAAGAGGACTTGGCAAAGCAAAATATCAAGTAAAAGTAATGGCTAAATTAAAAAGGCATGAAGTGTTCCTTCAGAACGTAAAGCAGAATGATTTACAGTAATCTGTTTCCCAAAATCCCTTCCCAAATCTAATACATTATCTATTTTTCCATTATCCTTTGACCTCAGCATAAAGTTTGGGTTTTAAACTGGAACAGCAAGTTATGGGAAGGTTAAGCCCTGAATGACCATTTTACTGTGAATATCAGAATGCATTTCACAAACTACTGCACTGTAACATACTGTAATAATCTACAATTCACAGTACAATATTAAAATTTATCATTGTTGCAAGTGATGGTATACCACCTAGACATTTTATTTTCCAAATTTATTTGCTTTGATCACAATATTACAAATATCTGCGTTTCAGATGGACCAGACAAAGTTAAAATCACAGGTCCAAGTAAGATAACATTGAATGAGCCCCTAACATTAATCTGCTCTGCTAAGTCCACACCGACTGCCAGTTACACCTGGATGAAGAATGGGACAGAGATTCTTAGAGATTCTGCTGAATTCAATAAAACAACGACTGAGCCTTCTGACGGTGGAGAATACACCTGTGAAGCAACGAATACTGTCACTGGAATAACATCGAAATCTGACGTCCACCGATTGTCTGTAACAGGTGAAGTGAAGTAGTTTGGTGACAACACAAAGTAAATCTGCATTGGTCATGCTTGATATTTCAAGCTGATGCTTATTTTAGATTTGAGCAAGACACTGAACTTTGATTTTTATTTATTTATTTATTTATTTATTTTTGTCAGAGTCAGTGACTGTTTTGTGGCTGACCCTGACATACCTGGAGTGAGAAGGCACAAGCAAAAGGAGGGAAACACTAGGACTGGGTCACAAGGGAGACAATGAGGGTGTGACAGGCAACACCACAAGGGCAGGGCTGAGGAGACTAACACAGGGCAGGTGTGCAGGGAACACAGGCTGGGAAGGGCTACAGGGAAACAGGAGGGACACACAGAACAGGAACAGAAAACCAAAGCACAATGAGTCTATACCATGACAATTTGTAGGTTCCTGTTTTGTTTTTTTTTCTAAATTGCTAATGTTTTAATGTTAATTTTTTTTCTAAAATGTTTTATGTCATGCCTTCCCAGAGAAAGAGAACAGATCTCTCTCATCTGGTGCCATCGCTGGGATAGTAATTGCGTGTCTCATAATTGTTGGAGGGGTTGTTGGTGGTGCAGTGTATTATATGCATAAAAAAAGGTAAGTGAAAACATTGTCTCCATAATAATAAACAGTGAACTTCTTCTCTTGCATGTATAGAGATATCATGAGGATGCTTAAATGATAACTCTGTAACTGTAAATATGTGTGCGTGTATGTGTGTGTGTTTGTATATTTTATGGTTGCCTCAATATATTGAATTATTGCCACATTTGCCACATTTTAACGATGCTCTATTTCTATGTACTATTCAGAGGAATCATTAATCCACCAATTCAAAGAGGTCAGTATCTGTTTATCTGTTTATGTGTGTATGTATGTATGAGGAAAGAAAGAAAGAAAGAAAGAAAGAAAGAAAGAAGTCTAATGAGTAACAAACCTCTATATGCACCCAGAACCTACGTATGAGAACACAGAACATATATATGAGAACCCAGAACCTACGTATGAGAACTATTCACCTGCGCGACAACGCGACAACACAGGAAAACATCAGAAGACATCTCTTCCCCTGAAGGTGAGCTTGTTACACTACAACTAAATGAAATGAGAAATCACATTTCAGTTGTAATTCATCAAAACACTGACTTCTTATTCTAATTAATTGTTGACTTTCTCTGTCTGTAGGAGAAATAAAATGAGGAAACATCCTTCAGTGATCTTAATCAGTAGCAAGTTACTAAATCGACGTCTTCAGAGAAAGACACTTTAATACACTCAACCCATTTCTCTGCTGCTTCTGGATGCACTGCAATTTGTTGTCTGTGAAAACAAACACCTTAATTGAATTCATAAAATATGATGAATCTTTTTTATAAGTTTTTTATGAGTTTTATGTGACAAATTCAATAATATATATTTCACTGTATAACTAAAAGTTGAGTACAGCATACTTGAAGTAGTCATACAATTCTGTTTAACCATCTTCACAGGAGACAAACTGACATACACATGTAAGTTTTAGCAACTCTTTCTTGTATTGCCTGAACACAAAAAATCTCCTTAGAGTGAGTCATTAGTATGACATAATTCATATATTAATAGGACTGTTGTAAATGCAAGAAACTGTAAATGCTGGAGCTTGTTCTTTAGGCTTTTGTACCTGGAGGTTGGTTTTGAGTGCAGTGTGTTGAGTCCCACATACAGTCTCTGAAAGACTTCAGAAGTGTTTCTAAGTTTGGGAGGAGACTCCAGATCGAGGCCGTATGTCAGGCTGAGGAGAAGGCCGCACACTCTGGTCACATTAGAACAGACAGCAGTGATGTTCCTGCAGTGATGGTGGTGCCCACTGTATCTGGATTATAGCAAACACAGATCCTCAGTCAGCATTTTAGGGTCGTCAAGCACCTCACTCTCTGCTGAGGCCTGTAAGACAACAAGTCTGTGCCCTTGAATGTGATTTCCAAATTTCAATATATCAATCTGACCAGTAGATTTAGATATCAAATGTGATATTTGACCTTACCAAATATGCTGCCTATCCAATAATTACATTTTGTAATATCTTGTGAGCAAAGGCGGCATCTTGGCCAGAAGGTGGTGCTACAAGAAAGGTCATAAGGTCATCAAAATTGACAGGGTTCAAGGCAATCCACCCGATAGATTTTGAGATATGTTGCCTTGGAGTAAAGTGTAGAACGTATGGATTGACGGACGGACGCACGCACGTGTGAAACACAGCACACGGAAGTATAAACTGGGTAACTAAGGAAGTCACATTGAGAAAAAAGGGAAATAAAACCACGGTGAGAAGAGGAGAACAGAGTGAGAGAAAATATGGCAGAAAATCAGAACCAGTGAGCATCCAATCAGCAAGCCTCCGCCCTGTCCTTTAAGCAGGACACTGAACACCTACCAGCTCCTGTGACGCTCCTCTGTAGCTCACCTTGTGCTCTGACTGTGAGTGGACCATGGAGGTTATCTGAGTATCACAAGATTATCATTGTATCTTTTCATGTGATGTGCTAATTTATGATTTAATACCTTCCTTCCCAGGAATAGTTCTTATTAAGTCTTGTAAAATGAGAATTAAAGCAGAGCATGTTATCACAGGACTAAACATTAGTGCACTTCATCATCTGCACTTTGACATCCTTCAGTTAATGATCTTTTGTTCTGAAAGAAAGTACAATATTTTGGTGATCAGCTGTTGTGTTCTCATTAAAAAACACCAACTGTTTTCATAGTAGTTTGCTATTCATGATCTTTAGCAGAATATTTTACATTATTTAAAAAATGTAAGTTATGTTTTTTGTTATTACTTAATACAGTAATTATGTTGCTGTATTTTTTCTACTATATGAGATATATCTAATGAAAATATCTAATGTCTGTTGCTCTGCGAAATAAAGTAAGGTTAAGTAAGGTTGAGAAAGAAGGTTCAGTGTCAGTGTGTCAATGTGTGATTGCTTGCACAAAGAGCGCCAAAAATAAATGATAAATACTGTAAGTTAATCTAAGTGTAATGCAAATGTTATAATGTATATAAAGGCTGAAAGTTGAGCCAATGCATCTTTTAGTGTATAGGCCTATAGTGTGTGTGGATGTGCCCCCAAAATTCACATGATGCAAACATCCTGTCAAGTTCCTCCTAGCATGGAGGAACTAAAGTGCCTCACTTGCAGCCAAATATATATATTTTTTTGCTTATCAAGACAAACAGACACAGAGAAAGTTCACTCTTTGATATTCATACAATGACTGTGACTATGTGTTCACTTTCACTTTCTCCAAATGTAATATTTAAAACTAAAGGGATGCTACTGCTGCCACAGTAAAATGGGGCACTGATATGGCTTCTTTCAATTACATGTCAATCAATTCTCATTTGTAATCACTTAATGCTTTTATTCTTTGTTATCACATTTTTGAGGACAAAAAAATTACAGATTATTTTGATTAATCAACAATGTAATAATGTAATACTTTAATTAATCATTTCCAAATAATAGCTAATTCATGGACTAGCACTGGCTCAGTGATTAGCACTATGTTTGCATGTTCTCCCACATTCCACACAAAGATTCACACAACTTATTTCTTAAAAGTTATTCTATTTTATCTTTTTGGAGCCTCTGAGAAACAACCTTTTCTGTGTCCTTAGATGCTCAGATGGTCTGATTTTAAATCCTATCAAAACAGGAATGGCATCAAAACTGCTCTGCTAAAAGACTGCAGGTGTCCTTTCGTCCATGGCTGCCTCATCCACATTAATACAGAGAGCTTAGGAATTTTTTGTTCATCCACTGTGACTACACATGCTGGTCTATTTGCTATATAGTTTGTGAAGTTTTAATGGCATGTTTATGAATTACTTTTTTTTTTTTTCAAAAACTGGAGAATGATTAAATTCTCTAGAACTCTAAAGGAAGAAAAATCAAATTGTTCTTGTTAATTATTACTGGAGTCTCTGTAATACATTTACTGTGTTTATGATGTATAATAAATAATATAATGTATAATAAAGTTTTTATGGTATCTGTCATGTCAAATGATTGGACTTTGTATGTACTTTATCACTCACAGCAAGAAGTTATGTGTTTTAACCTTTACACATGAGTGTGTGCATGTGCACTTAGCCAGTCAGACACAAAGGAAATCATGGAGGCATCTACATTACTTTCTCTCATCTTGGCAGTGTTGTCAGGTGAGAGCTAATCTTTATAATTATTAGGCTATCGTATTGTTATTACACAGGTGAATCATTAATCTACAGGCAGAGAGGCCAGCTGTGGAATAACTTCACATTTTTTCAGTCCAGCTCAGAGAATTAGTTCCAAATTAAGTCAAGTTTATTGATAGAGCACTTTAAACACAGAAAGCTGCAAAAATATTTTAGTGCCTGAATTTAAAATGAAGTGAGGAAAGCTCTTGCAAGTGAATACAAGTAATTAATATTGCTTAGTAATGATGTTGGAGGCCAAACTGAACCTTTCTTAAGTGGGAAAAATAACATTTGAAATGAATCAATTCAAGTAAGCCATACATCATATTTAAAGGCATATGTTTTCTACAAATTGGATCATCAGTATATTGAGTCATGTAATTAGTAATTGTGCAATAAAAGTTTTTGCACACTGGTCAATTAGTATAAGATGTTGCACAAAAGGATGCTTAACAACTGGAATTCAACTTGCGCACAAATTCAAGTTTTGTTAAATTGCATTGAGATTAACAAATTTCTAATATGCAACGTGGAGAATGCATTTATGCTGTAGAAAATGTGGTTAAAAATGTGTTTTAAAGTCTTGTTGGATCATCTGAACAGGGCTTTGTTCTGGGGAAGTAGTGCTGCCTGGAGGCCCCTTAATTGGACCAACAGGAGGGAGTGTGACATTTGAGGTCAGCCTGAATTTTACAGACTTAAACTCCACTGGATCACCATTTAGGACGATAGCTTGGCTTTTTAATCTTGACAGCATTGTGCTCTTCTCTCATGGAGTTGGTTTCATATCACCTGATTACAAAAGAAGGGTTAGTCTGAACACAGCCACTGGATCTCTGGAGCTCAGGGATCTGGTCCTCAGTGACTCTGGTGTTTACACTGTGGACATCACAACACTCACAGACAAACAACTGAATGGAAGTATTAGCCTGAAAGTGTATGGTGAGTGTCATTTTGGCTCACTGCACAAGTATCTGTGACACACTTAACATTCAGAGGTATTGAGTCAATCATGTATGTATTGTGACATTTTTATCTCTCTTGTTTTGATTGAACTCCAATGACACCTCAGCAGATGTTCTTTTTTTAATCTCTAGCACCACCCTCAGCTGTCTCAATAGCTGCCAACACCACAGCTTTGCTGGAGTTCAACAGCTCTGTCAGTCTGTCCTGCTCTGTCTCCTCTGGCTCCTCCCTCTCTTACATCTGGCTGAATGGCAGCTCTGAGGTTACAGCCAGTGAGAGAGTTCAGATCACAGATGGAGGCTCCACTGTCACTATAGTCAATGTGACCCGCTATGACCAGGGACCGTTCACATGCGAAGTGTCCAACCCTATAGGCAATGGAATCAGTCATCCGCTTACACTCCCTATTAGCTGTGAGTCCATTTTTTATTCATAATGTCCACTTCCTGTCTCTTTTAACTCTCCATCTTTCTTTGCAAGTGTTTTATCTTTTGGGCTCCTTCATGAAACAATGACGAATAAACAGCATTCCCATGATGCTGACAGAACTGTAATAGCTGATTGATGCCCAAAATCAGTGACATTGTTCATTTGATAAATACATGCACATGTAATATATGTACCTATAGGGGATTTCCATAAATGGCATATATGCCCATATTAAATACCCATATGTAAAACATATTTGAATTTCGCACATTTTCATATATGGACATATATATCTAACATATATTACATATACATAAAGTATGTCATCAGCTACAGCTGTGATGTATGCATATTGAGCAAGAATGGGTGCACATATATGACCATATAGGAACAATATGTTGTTCTCTTTCAAAAAAGTTACACATATAACTAAAGTATGTATGCTACATATATCACTATATCCAGGGGCTAGTGGGGGTGGGGAAGTCATACATGTTTGTTTCATAAAGGATTATATGTAAAATTTAAGACCACATTTCTGGTATTAGTTTGCATTTGATCTCTGTGTGGTAACTTCTTAGTATCTTTCAGTAAACTTCTTGCCCTGTAAATGAAATCATACCCTCCTGTAATTAGAAAGGCTAACAAAGTTTCTGCTTTGATTGGATGGCAGCAAAATCAACACTCTGTTTTGTTACAGATGGACCGGAGAAGGTAGCCATAGTGGGACCAAGCTCAACTGAAATCGGTGTTGTTACATTACTTCACTGCTCTGCCACATCTGTACCTGCTGCAGCAGTCAGTTGGCTGTTCAGAGGAAACCAGGCAGATGTGCATGGGCCTGTGTACGTCATACCGGCTAGTAGCAGCTCTGACTCTGGGAAGTACACCTGCACCGCCAAGAATGATGTGACAGGACTTAGCGAGTCAGTTGATCATGTGCTTTCAGTCAAAGGTGCTTCATTCTCTTGCTGTGATGTATATTCTGTTTTGGTAATTATAAGCACAAAATACACACACAAAAATTGTATACTGGGTGTAATAGTAAAATTTTGAAATATTGGGTTAATGTGGGCTGAAATACTAAATATCAAAAATTCTGTTTTATTTATTTATTTATTTATTTTTCATATGACTTTCATATCCCCTAGCAGCTCGTGACTGTTCAGTTGCTATTGGCAGGACAGCTGGTATAGCAGTTGCATGTTTTGTATCTGTGGCTGCTCTGACTGGTGCTATTGGGTTTTTGGTCATAAGGAGAATGAGGTGAGTGCATGGACATTACAGTTATAGATCAAACACGTTCAACTATTTTGTATCTATAACTCTGATAACGCCTACCTGGCCCTATGCAGGTAGAAGGCATATATGCATGATAATTACATTGCAGCAGTCCGTATTTCTGCATTGTGGCACCATTGTTTCTGCAATCCTAATATCTTCTTTTCACCTTTGGGCAGATTTCTGAAATACAGGACCCACACAGCAGATATGGAACTATAGAAAGGGTAGGTTCTGACGTGAAAAGCAAAATACTAATCTAAACCTTAAATCATAAATACAACTTTTTGCTCTCTATCTGATTCCAGCTCTCATCAATTTGTCTGTAGGACTAAGTAGAAGTGGAAATGTTGCTTCATCAATCTATAGATGAGTTCCTCCTCAGCTCAACGTCTCCACAGCTCAACTTAGTTCAACACTAAACTCTTCAACTTGTAAATACATTTTTGGAGGAGCATAATTGGACACAATATGGTGCCCTCTAGCCATATTGTGTAGCTCCATGTATTAATTCTGGTTTATGATGTCGTTTTATGGCTTTTTGTTCTCATTTTGTCCCAATAAATAGCAGTTTTTGGTTTTTGTTGTTGTTGTTGTTGTTTTGCTTTCTCTTTATGCTCACTTTAACATGTTTGAAAGTGAGCTTGAGATTTTGAACAGTCCATTCCACCACTTTGGTACTTACACAAACACCAGACTTTTGCACAGTACTGCTCAAAAATATCAGGCTATGAATCAATATATTTACAAGTATTGTGTGACAAGCAAGAGTGAGAGAAGTGGCAGAGTAAACATGTGTTGCTTTAATGTTTTCTCATTGCCATTGTGTTTAATAATAGTCCAGTCCAGTCAAATAATAAAATGAAATGTCAGATTTTTCTAGACTTTCTCTATGAGCCAGCAATACCTATGCTCTCACAGGTTCATTTACCCTCAGTATGAATGCACTTGTTGAAATATTTACACAAGGGAGACAAATTTCCTCTGTAGTGTTTGTATTTATCCACTGCACCACAGCACCTTAGCTATCAGCTCCAAACACTCAATGCCAATGCACATTGAGTATACATTTTTTTAGCATGTTCATTCCCTCATTGTAGAAACACACACTGACAGGTTTAAGCCACTTTCCTCCTAACTTTCCTTCCTAATTTTTCTTCTTGACGGCTTAAGTCTGACAGTAAATCCAACCCTCCCTTTCATAATCTTTTTAAATAGTATCAGAATTGGAAGTTTTCATCCTTTTTTCCAGTCACACTGCAGCATTATGTTAACATTACAGGTGGCTTAAAGTATCAGATTTACAGACTTGGAGTATGGCCAAAGACTCCATTCAGAGCTCATAAAAATCTATAGAAACCCAACCTGGCTCCATATGTAACAACCTTCTTCTCCTTGTTATCCATAAAACAGTACACTCTGTCCCAATGTGTGGTTAGCCTGATAGAGTGGAGTTTCAAAGTATGTATGAGTATATATGTAAAGTATGTAGAGTATGTATGCAAGGAGAAAACCTAAATTCAAGGATAAAAACTGTGTGGTAAGCAATGTGAATATTTCCTGCATGGTAATTATTCTGACTGAATATGAGAACATCATGCAGTAATGCATCCATTTGTATTTATATTCTGTATTTTTCCTTTGTAGGGAAATTATTTTTCTCGGAAGGTTTGGGTCAGCTACAGAGCAGCACCTCTGGATCTGGTAAGGATTCTTTGTCTTGACCAAGGAGGATCCAAGGAGGACCTCAGGAGGATGGATCCTTGTCAACACGGGTGCCTGAACCCGGGTGCTCTCATGCCACCCTGTTGCCCTCCACTATCAATCAGTCAGCACCTAATGATCCTCACTAACTCCATAAATCATATACACCTGTCAGTGTCACTTACAATAGCACATTGTACTGAGTGACCATACTTTTGTTGACTGAAGTTTCATCTCCTATACGTTCACATGCCAGGAATTACAAACAAATGTGACTCACTGGCAGGAGACAAAACCACATTGTTTCAGCTGTTATGACTCATACATCACAGCTGTATTTGGTAGGTGTGTCACTTAAGGTGCTGTGATTCACTCTGGATAGAGGTTTATGAATAACAAACATTCACAAATGTAGGGACTCCCTGAAATATCTCCACCTGTGTCATCAGTTTATAAGCTGGTCAAACTAAAATCTTGATTTTCAGACATAAAACCAGTGACCTGTTTGTAAAGCTGTCTGATGGAGGCTAAGTGTCTCCTGAGTGTGTGACCTGTTCCCAGTGTGACCCATGATGGCTTTGATCCTCCCCCTTGAGGAATGCTGCGGCTGACTGCCTCTGCTCAAACACAGCGATGGAAGAGGCCCAATAACACTCGCTTAAGAGCTCATAAATTTGATGTGCAATACCCCTCTAGGACTTAATGCTAAGGCCTATGCTACATATATCCATATGAATATGCACAGCATAACTCACTTACTTAATCTATTACTACATGGTTTTAATCTTTATTAATTGTCTTTGTCTACTGTTGTTTTCATTGTCAATCAGACTGGATAAGAATGTCAGCTAAATGATTAAATTCATTTATGAAAATTATTTATATGGCTTACTGGCTTTGATTCTCAATAGATGACACCTGTTTTAC
Organism: Neoniphon sammara; assembly: GCA_900302535.1. Taxonomy (NCBI): domain Eukaryota; kingdom Metazoa; phylum Chordata; class Actinopteri; order Holocentriformes; family Holocentridae; genus Neoniphon; species Neoniphon sammara. Next base: position 7,802 of record OMKZ01036269.1, on the reverse strand, counting down.
AGGTGTCGTGTTAAAATTGTAAGTAGAGTACATAATCAGACCTCATTCTCAGTTGCATAATTTTGCCAACGTGATTAAACAGTCTCTGTTCTTTGATTGTTTTATTTGTGATCATAATTTTGGAGGTAAAGTGTGCTAAGAACTTAAGGATTGGTTGTTCCTTAAACATGACTGAACACCATTTCTCTGATCAAAGGGTGTCTCTACAAAACCAATTAGTCCAACTGAGGCCATCAAGCCGAGTATCAGGAACATGTGACTGGACATATACCCAAAGGCATTTTAGTGTATGTACACAGGAGTATCGTAAACATTGTTTGTGCTCTTTAGTACTGAGTGGGGGGCTGGACTGGCCCTGTGCTGTGGGTTTGGGACAATAAAAGAACAAGACACCCGTAAGTTTCCATGCCTTTGACTTCAGACGGCACTACAAGGGACGTTACAGACCAAGATATTGTTCACCATGGACTACGAGATACTTAGAACTGCTGTGCTGCTTCTGTCATCAGGTAAAATGATTCAAATAATCTAAAAACAGTTTTTGACCAATTTTAACCTGTCGCCTACTAAAATCACTTATTTATTTTGTGTTCATAACCAAAATTTCATCTGGCTGAACATTAAGGCCCTTTGGAACAAGAGATGCTTCACTGGACAGACAGGACTTTCACAGATATAATATTATTGCTCTTGTGCATCCCTCTAGCCGTGTGTGTGAGTGAGGGTATCCTGCCACCAGGGCCCCTGAGCGGAGCTGTGGGAGGTACAGTGAAGTTCACCACCACCCTCAGCCCTCCCGTGAAGCCCTTCCTCTCCGTCAGCTGGAGCTTCAATGGGGTGAACATCATCACCTCCACCAGCGTCAACGTGACTGATCCCGGGCTCGCCAACAGGATCACACTGGACCGGACCACGGGGTCGCTGGAGCTCAGGAACCTGGTGCTTCAGGACAGTGGGCAGTACGCCATCAGCATTGTTCCAGATGGAGGGCTGCAGACACAGGGGACCACCACACTGAATGTGTATGGTGGGTGGCTGCTAAACTCTTAAAACTGATGACAAACACGTCCATGTGTTCAAAACACATGCAAATGTGTTCAAAATGATGCAGCCATGTTTTAAGAGCGTATACTGATGTTAATTTTCATTTTAATATCCACCATATATATATATAAATAATATAATATAA
>OMKZ01036260.1:4842-19581 GCA_900302535.1 Neoniphon sammara | reverse complement strand
ATTTAAACCTCTGTGTCTGTCTGCAAAAGCGGAATAAAAACACTTTCTTCCCCTCCCCTCTCAGCTGGCGACGCTTCGCCTTAAGTTTTTTTTTTGTCATCTTATCTGAATGGCTCTGGTTTTCATAAAGACTCTGCAGCAAATGACTGCAGCCCATGCTTTACAAGTGCAGCGTGCCACTAATTTTGCACATCTTGAAGTCATCACACCTCCTCTCATAAAGCACCATGTTAAAAGTTTTACGCAAGCGTTGCCAATCAAAGGCGAATGAAAACGAAACACCACTGGGCCTCCTCCGCATGTAAATGTGGCATTAAATGTTCTTTACTTTTTTCACTAATCATACCAGACTGATGAAGAAAAGGAATGTGTCCTGGAGTGGTCTGTTCTTACTTCGGTGTTTAAATGATGCGTTTGTTTCAAGTCGGAACTCTGAATTTCCGACTTGTAAATTTCTGACCTGCACAACGTTGGAAAAGTGGTTTCTAGCAAGATGAAGAAACTCAGTATTTTCCTCCAAGGGCAATACTAAAAGTGTATGCAGCACTTTTCGCTGAAGTACTAAATAAACACCCACCTATTGATTCAGTTCTTCCTGTGAACGACAAAAGGCGCTTTGTTTTCATAAATTTTTGTGTGCTCTGATGTCACTCAACTTGCACTTGGAGAAACCAGAGCTCTGAGATGATACCTGAATTTCCATCTTGCAATTCTGAGTTAGATGACTGTTCCTTTAATTTTTTTCATAAGTTGAAGCTTGTTTTTAGTGAGTACCGAGTTTAAATGAACAGAGGATCAGGTCAGACATTTTTTAACTGGATTTAATGGTTGATTTTTGAAGTTTAAACCTTGAAATATACCAAAAGAATGTGGTGACACCTTTGGTGATAATAAGTCTGTACTTTAGTTTGCACTGAGTGCAGACACTGGCAGTCAATATAGACAATATAGACTTTTAAAGTACTTTCTTATATTTATTCCAAATAAAGCGCTTTTGCCTCCATAAGCATAAAATTCATCACTTCCGGTGGAGCAGAGGATTTTTCCTAGGAAAGAGGAATTAAGTGAATCACTAATTATGTCTTGAGTCATTTGCAGAGAGAAGTAAAGTGGACATTTATCTATGCATTCACTGTTGTTTATCATCAGTCTGTGGCCTACAGTAAATTCCATACGTTTTTTGTGACAAAGTGTTGCAATCGACCTTTTTGTTATACCCAGTTTCCTTCAGCCTTCCTTGTTTGCCTCTGCTGATGGGTTCCTACGTTTCCCACAATGTCTTTCGAAGAGGAGAAATACCTTTCTGCTGTCTCATTCTGGCAAAGACGCATGGTATTTAAAAGTGGTCAGCGATTAAAATGTTTATGCAGCTGTCTTAATGAATTTTGTGGATGTTAAATGCTCAAAATATGTTCCTATGACTCTGTTGCATTTAATCAATATAACACAAGAAGCCGTGCGTTAAAGTAAATAACATCACGGCTGTGATTTGGTCGCTGGCACGAGCCGAAGGTGAGTGTCGTAGATCGTCACAGCCATGATGTTATTTGCTGTAACATCCAGGCTTTGAGGTTTCCGTTGCTTTTATACATCAGCACTGATTCTATAGCATTTTACCTCAAATAAAACAGTGATTAATGAATGTAATTGTGCTGTGAAAAAGTAGTTCAGAAAACAAAAACTGCTGTTTTGCTGCTGTTTGTAATCCCACTCAGCTGTCCTTTGCTGTTGTGCACAGACCCATAAAAGTGGACTTATCTTTCTCGACGGCTTTTAGACTTTCTAGCCAACTGTTGAAGCAGTCGAGGGCCCGTACCGTCTGTCTTTTGGTAGCCACCTCATTTCTACCTTCTCCAGTTCATTCATTTATCCTCTGGGACGGTTACATGGCGAGGAATTGAATCTGCAGTGTTAACCACTAACTTTTGCATTGTTTTCGTTTTCTTCTTTAGACACATACCCCAAGTAAATTGTTATATTGGTAAACATCCATTTTAGCCACATGGAAAGTGTTGATTTAATGAGCTGCTGTTAGCTTAACAGAGGCAGAACGAGCTGTTAATCAGCTGTTAGTTTGACAGCTGTTGTGGCGGACTAATGCAGGTGAAGTATTGTGGCTCTTGTGATGTTTTAGGAAATAACCAACGGCTCTCGACCAATCAGATTGCTAGAACAGAAACATCTGTTGTGTAATTGATTGTAATTGATTGTGATTGCTTTTATTGTTAACATCTATCAACACTAAAACTTCTGCCAGTTCATTTTCTGATATGAAAATGAATAAAAACAATACATACGTAAATAAACAAAAACAACACAGTTTATTTATCGTAGGCCTAATCTGATTCAACAGAGGAAATTTTGAGTCGCCCAAGTGCAAAGTGTAGTTAAATTTCAGTGACTGAATGAATAAGTATTTGCAAAAGTGTGATTTACCATAATTAAAGCAGATAGAGTATGTACAAATACAGAACAGGTGGATTAAAGTTACGAAAAATGACACTTTCTAGGCCATGTCTGAAACTTTTCTTCACCGGCCACTGTGGCAAAATTATCAGCCGCTCAGATTTTTTCCTGCCACTTAAAATGTGTTTTAGTTTTAAGTTTTAACTTAATTCTTCAGTCAGCAGTATTGAATATCATAAATGGTCAGATTACTCTGCTCTTTCACAAATAATCTGGGTAACTTTACAGTAACATATCTGTTGTCCAATTACACTGTAGAATTGAGAAATTATGCTTTCATTGGACCTTTAAGCAACCACATCTCAGTTTTTTTTTTTCGTAAATGAAAACATGACATTGCCATTGTTGTCATTTTTCTCACTTACATCAGCCCCCTATTGATCAGCCTCCAAAACGGTGACTGGACCGTCCACAAAGTGAAGAATTGATGTGCCTTTTCTCCGGCCTCCTGTTGGGGACGCAGGCCAGACATTTCTCACAGTGTGACCAACTAGAGAGACTCACCTTGCCTGTGAAGACATTGAACTTCTTGACCAGCATCAGTTTTAAATCGTTCTTAATTGTTATCACTAGGTAGTAGTTGAGCTGCAGTCATCTTTCTTTAGTCAAACTGCCAATCCCTTCACAACGTGCGAGTTGTGGTCTTTCTTTCTTCAGTGATAGATTTCTCCCTGGATTTTGGGTGATGGACACCAAAATCTGAAAAAAAAGACTTTTCCTATCCAACTCCAGTGTAGCTGTGCTGGAAATATCTCGACTTAACATCTCGTCATCTACGTTTGACCAGTTACCCTTGGGAATAAGAACAAACAACCAAACAAAATTAATGCAGTATTGCAGGATATATTGCCAATAGTTGCTATGTTTTTGGATTTTTCCTTTAAACGAAAATAAAGTGGGATATTCATAATTGATATACTAAAAGCTTCAAATACTAAATTTGAAGCTTTTCCCTAGTGAGGAGTTGCTTTCTTGATTATTTTGGCTGACTTAAGATAAATCTTCTGTACTCCCAGAGGTATCCCTTGTTTTTCTCTTTTGTCCTCAAAGTTTCTCTCACACTGAAAATTGTCCATGGCTGTAGTTTTGGGGTTTGTCTGGAGGACGGTTCTGGTTAAAGATGATGAGTGGCAGCCAGTTGGTCCATTGGTGGTGGCAACACGCTGGTCTTCTTGGGTTTTATGAAGACCTGAGAGAGGTGTGTGTCGCTGCTCTATTCTCGTGCTGGCTGAGCTAAACCTTCATACGCTAATTGCCATTTCAAGCATGTGCTGCTGCGTGTCGCCGGCTGCATGCTCACAATTTCCTCCACGCGTTTAGCCTGGCTCTTTTTAATCTAATATGTCCCATTAGCACCGTCGTGCTCGCTTACTGCCTTTGCTCTCTCACCCACCTCTATTGGTCTGACAGCTGCTGTTGGTGGGCAGGGCAAGGCACAGTTAGACAGGCACCAGAGCCCTTCAGAGGCACGTAATGGAGTGGAGAGTGAGAGCGGGAGAGCAGAATCTCCAGCATGCAGATGGAGGATTAGACAGAGGAGAGGGGGAGTCTCTCATTTTCTCACTCTCCTCCCCATCTCTCTCTAACTGGCGAGGCAGCATTGGCGTGCTGCAGCCTGTTATTACCTCTCAATCTGAAGTGTCTAATAGAGGATTTTCATCTGGCTGCTGAAAAGATCTGGGTGAATTGCCACCGGCAGCATCGGTTGTCCTCTCCAGGTGAGAATAGTATGACTTAAGTGTTCTTTGATGCTTCCGTTGTCACTACTCGGCGCTCTGCTGCTTGCTGCTGGATGCGCTCATCATGTCCTTGGTTTTTAATGAGCGGATTCAAGATGTACTGTCAGCCTGTTGAGAAGTGAATCACCATGCAGTTGCGCTTTTTTCCCCCCCTCCAACTTGCTCAATCTGCCTTTTTGGCTTGACCGCATCCTCTACCTCTTAATTTTGTATGTTCTCGATCTTGTTGCTGAATAGGCCTCTAGCACAGGCACAGGTGCTTTCTCTCAAGTATGCACAATTTGTGTCTCTTGCCATTTAGTAACACTTGTTGCTTTAAGCTGATGTGAAAGCTTAAACATTTCAATGGAAGCGTGTGACTGCCGGTCTTCAACCTCCATTAACTCTGAGAAGATCTCCATTATGGCTCCCCCTTTTCTGCTGCGCTCCAGGCACTCCTTCAGAAACAGGTTGGGTCTCTCTCCAAGTTTGCAGCCCAATTGCCTCAGACGCTCAGCAAGGCGTGCGTGGGGGGCGTGGCTGGCGTGCTGTTGAAATCATTTTGGCAGCCACACACAAGCAAATACACTCACACCCTCACGTGCAGGACCTTGGCATAGACGCGTGATTTGGACTGTAGCCCTCATTAGTGTTCTGTAGTTGTGTGTGGAGCGTGCCTGTTTACTTTGTCTGCGCTCGGGTCATTCCTCTCAGTGGGCCAGCCAGCCACAAGAATGCTCCCTGCTGCCGAGCAAGAGCTCCCTTTCTGCACCTTTTCCCTTTCCCCGCTGCAGCTCTCCAGCAGCAGCGGGGGTTGAGCTACTTTGCTGTGTATGTGTACATGCGTGCACACGTTTGTCCATGTGCACACATATGTAAATACTACTCTGAAACCCAGTGTATACATAGTGTTTATATCCCTGTACAAAGCACATTTAGCTTCCCAGTGTTGGCACAGCATGTGTAAATTTTAAAAGATGGGAGTTTGTGTTAAATAGGGTTTCCCCGGTGTATTGCAGGCTTGTTTGGCAGTTTGACTAATTTTCATTCCCAGTGGGTCCGGATATTGGAAAAATAAACAAAATTATGAAGCATTTACTAACATGGCTCAGGATAGCCGGCTACTTCCGTGTAATATGAAAAGCCCTGATAATGTAGCAGTGTTGTCACATTTTCAGATTTTCTCATCGTATTAGTGTAAGATATTGGGGAAAATTTCTGTATTTCTTTCCATTAGTCTGCTACTGAGCATCAGGCCTTACTTTATAGGCAATTAGTTGCCACCTGGGCCAATGTGTTGCAGATTACACATGACAGAAAATATTGCTTAATATTACTAAATTGTATAAAGTTTTTTCAAATGATGAAAACATCAGCTGAAACAGGTTTTGATTTATTTGCATAGTGTGTATGTGTCTGTTTGTGTGCTCATGCAGTTGTCCTGGTGGACTGCATAGTGTTTTGCCATGAATTTTTATGCAGTTCAGAGCTAGGCTCTGATCACCTGCAGAAATTTTCCCAAAGTGGGCTTATGCCGGTTTTCCATTCACACACACGTCTCGGGTCCACATGGGTGCACCCACAATACTCTGGAGGAGGACCAATGTATGAAGCTGCCCCCCAACCCCCACCCCCCACCATCTAAGCTTTAGTGACGTTGCTGTTACCTGATTGGCTGAAACGTGGCGTCATTGCCTGGCAATGCAAAGGAAAACCGACATTGGAGAGGGCTGCTGCGATGATTGCACATTCAAGTAATTGTGATTATGGGAGCCAGCGTCAGATATTTTGTATGACTGTAATCATTGATTTGTTTTCACATAAAGAAGTTTCTTCCTCCGTTTCAACTTCAAAATAAGAGCAAATATTTTTGCAAATTTGTCAATTTATTTTCTGCCACCCACTGTCGTTACTAAGGATCAGATCACACTGCCTGTGAATTAGTCTCAGTTTCAGTGCAGAAAAGTCACAGAGAGATTAGATGATGTTTTAACACTAGAAAGGCCATGGGCTGATGTAAGAGGATGTTGAGGTAAACTCCATAGAAACTAATTTCACACATTGGATTACTCATGTACATTAAGAACAGCAGTGATGAGGCACAAAAAGTTCTCAGACATGAAATGTGGGATATGCCGATTGGGTTGGGGGACTAAACAGAGGGTGGTGGAGAGACATGGGTATGCAACACCGCTTTACAAGAGGATTTCAATAGACTGAGCTCATTAACGACATTATATCCTTACTTTAGAGTAGGTGTGGTGGCTGAGTCTGAGTGGATGCTCTGGTCCCAGGCAAAATTTTGCCAAAATAGTTGGGAAGTGGTCAGTATGTTAATGACTTTTTAAAGGTGTCTTAATAATCATAGTTATAATCATAAATAAGTTACAGTATCATTTTGTAAATGTTTTCACCATAAAAACAGAACACAATTTTGAGAAACATATTAATAGACAGTTAGGGTAACATTAATCATTGCTTAGTTATGCTTGTTTGAGTTCACTTGATGACCATACCTATTTTACTTTAAATTGTGTAGGTTTGATGTTGTCAGAATGTGTGGACCTCTTGGCATTTTTATTCAGTATTTTTATTTATTTATTTATTTTATTCACTACTTTGACCTCAGATGCAATGCCTATTATTAGGGCTGGGCGAAATGGACAAAATTACACATCACAATATTTTTGACCAAATACCTCTATTGATACTGTGACAATATTGCAGGGTGGTGCTTTCATACAAAGAGTCTTTTGATAAACACTCATTAGTAATGTGGATGTGATGACCAGGCAGGTAGGGGCAATTAATAGAACAGTTAAAACACTAATAAGTTCAGAAAATGGCATCCCTTTGCTGTAATGCAGCTTTTAAAACCAGGAAAAGACAACACTTATGCCTTATCGCAATATTATGATATCAAAGTCCCAGATGACATCGCGATATCAATATAATATCAATATATTGCCCAGCCCTACCTTTTATCACAAAAGTGTTGTGTAGCACAGAGCTAAGAAACTCGCTGAAAAAGCTATTTAAATAATTACGACTATTGCAATGATTAATCAATCAACGCTTCATTGAAAAACAAAGTGTTAGCTTCCCTGTGCTTCACAGTTAACAGCTTACCCTGTCAGAGTTTGTTATTGTTAATAGGGCTGCATCTGTGCTGATGGCTAATTCTCTCTCTCTGTCTCTTATTTCCTTTTAGATCTTGTGTCTCTGTTTGACCTGGAAAAAGACCTTCCAGATGAGCTGATCTCTAATGGAGACTTGGGCCTGATGGGAATGTCCTCCAATGGCGGTCCAGGGGGAGGAGGAGGGGGCGGCCCAAGCCTGAACTCTATGGTCCCTGATGCAGCCGCCAAGCACAAGCAGCTGTCTGAACTCCTGCGACCAGGCAGCTCTTCCATCTTAGGCGGCAGTCTCAACGCCAGCCCCCAGCAGGGAGGTATGGTGGGAGGCCAGCTAGGTGCCGTACTTGGCAAAAGCCCGCTGGGGCAAGGCTCACCCAATCACCCGTCTCCCCAGGCCCAGAAGGGCGGTGCTGCCACTGGACAAGGCAACGGCAGCACAGGCATGGGCTTCAATCAGGCCATGCTGAACAGTGGGCAGAGCCATGGGGTCATGGGCCAGCCAGGACAGGTGATGAATGGGGCCCTTGGTCCGGCAGGTCGGGGGAGACCTGGGCCTGGCATGCAGTACCAGGGCCAGGGCATGCAGGGAGCGCAGGTGGGCAGCGGACCTGGTGTCGCAGGAAGTGTGCTGGCAGAGACGCTCACCCAGGGAGGGCCGCAGATGGGAGCACACAACGCCATGAATGCTCAGCAGGCTGGAAACATGAATAAGGTGAGGTTCAGCATTCATGGTTTGACATAATTTGTCCCAAAAGTGAGCAGTTAGACCTGGAGCAGCAAGGTATGAGAACGACACAAAGCATAGAAGATCATGATTGGCTGCCTAGAGCAGCAAATATGAGGTACAGTCCATCATGGCAAGTAAGTAATCAACTGTTTCAGTTACAGATATACCCAGTTACACTGATTTTCCCTTAGATTAAAATTTATTGTCACAGGGACTTTTGCATGAACAAGAATTGACTTTTAAGCTGAATTAAATCATCGTTTAGCAGTTAATTCTGTTGCACCACACTTTAAACATAGTTGAGCATTAAATGCAGTTCAATTGAAGCCTTCCTTTAAATTTGATCAGGGGTTAACTTTAAACTGACCGTTTGAGCTGGTATAACTGTCAAAATGGCAGCATATTTTAGGTTTCTGGAGCAACGTAAGAGCGTCTCCCAAAGGAAAATAAATGACATCCCACTTGAATTTCACGATGATGAGGTTTGAGGATGAGGATTTGTGGTTCAGGTTCATTCAAGGATGAGGATGTTAAATTAAACCACAACTGTCTGTTTTATGTTAACCAGCTATTTTAGTTTAAATTATAAACATTTCCAATTAATTTTAAATTTCGATTATTTAAATTCCTGTCTTACGAAGCAATGATTACAAATAATCACAGATTAATTTAAATTGGGTTGATGCAGTCGAGCTACAGCATTAACAACATCTACACAAACTCCTACCTGCTTATACCTGAGTTCATTTGTAAAGTGGCTGTTAAAATGAACGGCCAAGGAACATTGCAGCAGGAAACAGGATACAGTTTGGTGTTGAGGGTGAAGAAGATGGGTTTAGTAAGAGACTGTGGACTTCAACTTTGGTACACCGATTTAAATGTAGTTTTCTTGAAGAGTATTGTGTGTGCATGCCGGCCAGGTTTCTTTCCATCAAACCCTCATGCTGCTAGTTTCACTGACATATATCAGCCCGGGAATCAGCCCAGCAAGCTACTTTAAAAACAATGGCCAGACAAGTCCATGTGTCTCCTCAAAAGCGTACAAATTTTGCAGCATAACTGATGAGCAGTTAAAATTGACTGGCTTCAGATGAACTAAATATACAGTTAGGGGTTAGGGTTAGGGTTCACATCTATAGCTGTTTCCATTCAAAATATTTTGCATATTTAAAGCGCATTTCAAAAATTCTGCACAAGAAAATGCGAATTCATGAGTTTTCACTACGTTATGCAAATTATCCTGAAAAGGACACTTTAATCCTACATAATCAAGCTTCGACAGCCAAACCAAAGATGGAAAGATGTATTGACCTCTAATGATTAATCATTCTTATGCACAAATACAAAATTCGCATCAAAATAGGTGGATGAAAAGAGAGCTTGCTACTTTGCGGCATTTTTCAGGTCCAGTTAATGTTCACACGGCGCTGTGTTTAACCAAAACTTGTAAAGAAATGACACATGGGTGAAAAGGTTGTTCATCTGTTGGACAGGAGTTTTATGAGGAAAACCCCAGTGGCAGACAACAGCGTATTTCAATAACAGAGCAATATTGGAACAATGGAGCAACAATGTAACAATGTAGACCTTGGTATATCTGTTTCCACAGCAACCATGGAATGATTGTCAGCCCATATTTCCTCATCTATACTCCATGTTTGTCCCTGAATCATTTAGGCATGCACTACCAGGTCTTTCTGGCTCACAGTTACAGGTGTCAACATCTGCCTGAAGCCCAAAATACACTGTTTTTTGCTGCACTTACTATAGTTAAGATGCAGTATGTTCTCACTTGTAATGAACTATAGGTCTAACCTTTGAAGTGGATCACAGTTTCATTTGTTTGGTCCGCACCAGAGTTCAGATACTTATATAACCACCTCTCCAAACAAACCAAACTAACAGGTGCGACTAAAAGAGAATAAATAGGGTAGGTGCAAAATCACCCTAACACATGAGTAGCTTATAGCTAAAATTTATATTCAGCATGGCCTTCAAAGATAAAAGAGGAAATGGGCATTTCCCAGAGAAACACTGCAAACACTGCACTGACTGAAGCGGTTTTCCCCACCAAATTATAGACTGCTTGTTTTTCTAATATATTTGAATCCCTTCCAGTGGTCCTATCTTGCTCAGGGACACTACAGCGGGGGGTGCTTGCTTACCCTTGGGTTGTACGGTTGTCTTCCTACTCACTGCTAAATCATGCTGCCCACTTGAATACTCGTGTAGTGTATCTGCACTGATAATGATGAGGACAATCATGAATTAGTTGTTTTTGGAATAGAGAAATTAGCCTTGTAACACTTGAAGAAATGTGGGAGAGATGGCTAAAAAAAACTATGGACGTTGGCTGGTGAAATTATTTTTTCAGCCGAGTTCATTTTTGATCAGCTGATAGTCCTGTGACAGCTTCTGTAAACATGCAGTCATCCCCAAGAATTCTGTCCCTTGCATTACAATCTGTCAGGTTCTCAAAACTCTTTGAACGCATCTTCTTACTCCGCTAATCACAGCTAGCTTGTCTTCAGTGATCTGAGGGATGCATGTCTCTCCCACACCGTGTATTGATCTGTTGTTCTTCCCAGGTCTGCCGGAGGAAGCAGACACCCAACTGAGGGGGTTGGATCTGGGGCTAAGTGGATCCATCCCTCTGTGTCTTAACTTACGACAGCCTAACAGAGGGTTTCATAGCAGATCAATGCTAACGTCTTTATTATTGCATTTTTGTACTTCGCTGAGCTGAACATGAGTAGAAAACAATACAAATGCAACCAGAATCCCAGATGTGTCCTGGTGTTGGTATCCACAGACACCTTGCTGTGTTTGCAGTGTATAAAAAAATTATTTCCAATATGCATCACTGATAGCATCTCTATCTTAATATGATTACTTTCATAAACTTTGAAGTGTACAATGTGAGAAAGTGTTTACCGTGCCTCTGACAGTCTCGGGGCTGCTGTGGTTTGAGAGGAAACCGAGGCTAAACCAGCACACTAGTTCTCGCTAAGATGATTTCAATAGACGTCACCACATGAAACAGGCCCCTCCCTCCCTCCTTTCCTATGCAGGCACACACACCTCGATGCACATTGCAGAACGCCATTGTTTTATATGCGTGTGTGTGTATATGTAAGTGGTTTCATATAATACTGAAACAACAGCTCTTATATCACAGTGGTGGCACCGAGATTGAGTATGAAAGGAGGAAATGGGGAGAGAGGAAGAAAGGGATTTGAACCTCGGTGTAAGTAGTGTGTACGTGTTAATCTGAGGTTGGAAGATGAAAGGGACGGATCTGGCACACGTCTTATTTACCTTGCACAGCTGCCATAAGAGAAACACGCTGCTGAAGTGTGGCAGGGAGCGATGCCTTGGCTTTGCTTTTTGGGAGCAGGGAAATTCAGCTAGTTTCACTGTTATTAAAAAGAAGGTTGAAAAGCACATGCAGCACTAGCATAACTTTAAAATATATATTTTTTTTAAAGTAGACTAGACTTTGAGTGAGAAAATGCCGGAAACAAATTGCGGGTACAGTTCTTTGTTACATTTCGCAAATAACATTTACAAATCTGGCTTTAACCAGGGAGAAATAACAGCTTGTCAATAATTGGTCTGAACCAACAAAACTTAAAACAAAATCCATGTGCCTTTGTGTACAACAATGAATTGAATAAACTGAATTAACAGTAAAAAAAAAAACTACAAAATTCAGAGCACCAGTCCCACTATTATACGATACAAACTGTAGCCCACAACTCTTATTCATAAGACTTTTATTCATCATGGCCTAAAATTACAAACAACAACAAAAAAGTTTTCCATCCTATGAATAAATTGCCTTTTAAAAAGTCTTTCTCATCACTCTCTCACACGTAATCAGCAGTGTTATACCACAGCAGCCTCCATGGCATTTCTGATACAGTTGCATTGCAATAACAACGAGACAAATGCGAGCATGAGTCAACGATTTTTATTGCAAAGCTATAGCCAATTATTTGGCTTATGTATGTGCATAAAAATGAAGACAGATCTGAACGAGTTTGCTTTTCAACAGTCAAGACGATTTTGTGTGGAGTGTTACACCATACATCTTTTTCAGGAGTATAGAGGAATAGGGGAATATATCTTGAGCTAAGTGGAAAGCCACTTCAGACGTAATCTCTTTCCACTTATTACTCGTTCTCTCATAGCGTTGGCATTTAAGCTGCCAACATAGATTCTTTAGAAGGACCCTGCTTTGGCTGAGAAAAAAAGACTTGCAGTCCTGTGGAGTTTGTACCCAATAATTTGATTTAGTTCAAAGTGGTGAAAAAGGTTGATAGTGCTACCAAACTATAGTACCTTACTGCCTGAAACCAAAACATTTCCAAAACAGCAGAACTGACAACCTGTTTGGGGACTAAAACCTTTCCGTCTCGGGAGATCCGATCACAAGTGGACCACAGGTGTGAACAGGGTGTGTCTTGGAGATGAATTGTGTGGTCCGATCTTCAGTCTACCTTTGGAGGTGGTCAGGAACGCATAGGGCTGTGTAACATTAACAGTGGAAACACATATACGTGGTACACTCCAGACATCATTGGAAGACTATAACCATGTTTTTTACCGTCTAGCTTCTCCTAAAACGACTCATTTTTAAAAACAATTGTCGTGAATATATTGTGTATTTCAAATACACGATACACTGTGTAAATAAGACAGCTTCAGAGTTGCTGTAAGGCTTATTTTTTCACTTTGACAGAGCTAGGCTAATGACTCCTGTAGACTTCAAGTCTTTATGCTAAGCTAATGCGAAATGCTAACCATCAGAGCCAAACCAGTGGACGTACAGAGGAGAAAATGGTATCAAACATCTTGTCTCAGTCTGGGTAAGTCGGCAAAAGGGGATATTGTCCAAAATGTTGGAGTATTTCTTTAAAGCAGGGAAGGAAGTTAGTGGGAAGTGAGTGAAAGTGAGTAGGAGGAAAGGATGGGAGGAATTTTGCGTAAGGTACTGAGGAATCAAAGTAAGAAGGAAAGAAGAAATTGTGAAGGGTCTGATGCTGAAGGTAAACTGTCCAAACTATCTAAGGAAATGTACGTCTGATCACAAGTGGTCACTGGAGACACATTTATCACATTTAACATGATAACGCCAGGTGTGAACAGCAATCTGTCCCAAGCTGTCCACCTGTGATCGGATCACCTGGGATGCATGTTTATACCAAATCAGCTGTGATCAGTGTTACCAGAAACCTTTTTATAAAAGAGAGACTGCGCACTCTGGCGCCATCTTTGAAATGCCAACAAGACCAGAGCCCTATCTCTCTCTTTGAATGGGGAGCTGCCTGAATCTACCGTTCTGCTATATGTGTTGTCATTTGATTTCCATATTTAGGGACACTGTCAAACTGTAAACAACACAGAGTCATAAAATTTGTTCTGAAGGACATTAATGCCACAGAAAAACGGTATTTTTTAACTCACGGAGGCTTGTGCGCATGCGCTATCTACACAGCAACATTACGTCCGGCAGCCTGTTGTTGCCATGGTAAGTGTAAACACTCGTGTCAGGCACAAAGTCCAGCCGTAACGATAGTTTTATAAATGTATACATTTACAGTTTTACCTGTATTAATTTGGTGGTGTCCAGCAGTCTAACCGTTGTCTTCTCTTGGCTTGTCTGGACTTGTAGCGCTGTTGTCCGTTAGCACTGTCGTAAATATCAAAGCTGTGCAGCTACGCAAAATCTGAATGTGCGATTGGCTGATAGTGTGCCTTACGTTGGCGTGCCGCCATTTTTAGTACTTCAGAATTCCCCATTGTAAAGTTGCGGGATGCATCGTCTTATTTTATACTCTAAATGTCTCTGGTGTTACTCTTTAATCCCCTTCCCTGTCACTCAGTTTTGACTAGTGCCCCAAACACACCAACAGCCCACCAAAACCACTAGGTACAAAGAGACAGCCACAGAGAGATGGGACATTTTGCAGCCAGTTATTTTCCCTTACAAAGGAGTTGTAACACGGGGGGAAACCCCAATAAAGCATTTTTCATGGCATTTATAGGAAGCATCTGTTGGGCAGTTTGATATATCGGCCAGCACTAGTTTGACCCTTTTTAAATCGGATGTCAGTCTGCTTTAACAAACCGTTTATATTTTTGAGGTATCAACAATGTTGACACACTGCTGGTTTAAAGCAGTTTTTGGTATATATGAGTTTGGGATTTCGTCTCCTCTATGTTAACACTACACAAACACACCTAAACAATGTGATTTAATCTCATGAGACATTGGGACAGGCTGCTTTCAAAGAGCATAGATGACTTACATGGACACTGGTGCTTATACAGTGTTCATGGTTAAAAGACTGGCATTTTAATGCGTGGTTAATGGGTTAATGCCGACATTGGTTAATTTCTATATTCCTGGCTGGCTCTGCCATTCAGGACTGAGAGGGAAACAACACACAGGTGAAGGACAGCCTACGTGTCATTCCAGATTTGGGCCTGTTTTGAATTCATTTTTCTGGGTTCCTCTTGTTTTCCCTTATTTTCCCCTTTCCCGTTAAGTTTTCTTTCCCTTTCAGTCTGTCTTCACTCATTCTTTTTTATCGCCTACTGTTTTCTTCTCCCGCCCTCTCTGTCTCTCTCTCTCCCTCTCTCTCTCTCCCTCTCTGCTGTTTCTCCCTGGGCCCCTTGGCCTGCG
>OMKZ01036257.1:10292-29163 GCA_900302535.1 Neoniphon sammara | reverse complement strand
TGTCGCTGACGCTGGTCAGCTTCCCCACGGGGGGCTCGTTATCCCCGGCCTTGTAGCGCACCATGAGGATGACGATGAAGACGAGCAGGGTGGCCACGATGATGCCCCCCACCACGAGGATCATGGTGCCGCCCAGCAGCTGGCTGGGCAGAGACTGGCACTGAGGGTAGTCGTCCTGGGTGAAGAACTCGGTGCAGCCCACTACATTGGTGGCGGTCAGGGTGGTGGCTGTGTCGTCCCAGGCCGCCAGCACGCACAGATCATAGCGGGTCCCCGACACCAGGTTTGTCACCAGGAAAGCTTTGCTGGAGGCTGGGATCATCCTTAACAAAGACAAGAGAAAAGAATTAGGACATCCAGGTTAATTACTGCGTAAAGATAACGAGGTATTTCTCCATAATGGGCCAGGCTGGTATCTCCTTTAATGACACAGGAGAAGCTGTAAAAAACCTAGAGGAGTAATATAGTAAATCCAATGAATGATTGAGCCATCAACATCAGAATGCATTACACATGTAATTTCAGCACACAGAGACTTAACTAACTGCTGTGGTAATGTGAGAGTTATTCACGACGCAATTTTTCATTAAAGCAGAGGGGAGGATTTCCATTTGCATTCCCAAGGTGTTCCTCTCTGCTGCGAAGTCTCTGCGGTTGCGGCTTCAACAGACAGCCAGCAGTAATTGGCTTTATCTCTCCGAGCCATCTGTCTTGCCGCAGTCAACAGAGGGTCCATTTGATATCGGAGCTGTGGAGAAGTGATAAATAAATAACCAGAAAACCCAGGAAAGACTGGAGAGCCAGGCGCATTCTGTATGGGCAAATCCCAGATACCTGTGGACCTCTGGGAACTGTCAGGCATCTTTGCGGTACGAACAACAACACCACCAGGGAGAATGTCAGGTGGTGGGTATCCAACCCTGGAGAGCCATAATGGTGTGTGAGTTTGTGTGTGTGTGTGTTTGCTGGACAAGAAATGCTCTCCCCCGCTTCAACAGCTACCACAAAGGTGCCGAGACAACAAACCTCCAGCTGCACCAAAACAAGCAGCCCAGGAGCCTAACGAAGAAGACTGCTGGTTGTATTGCTGCAATTAGACAAACTCAAACCTGGTAGTTAAAGCATTACTTATCCATTTCCTTGACCCAGATTTACTCCTCAGGGATTAAAACCAGTAACACCGCCCGTAAACACAATCCTCTAACCAGTGTTTATCAAACTGGGGCTTGGGAGACAATTTTGGGGGCGTCTTGAGATGATTATGACATGGGAAAAACAGCTTTACAACACAAAATTATATTTTTTTCTTCATTTTTTTGCGGTTTTCTTGTGAAACTTTTAGTAGTTTGAAAACTCAAGGCCTCCTCTGGTAATTAAGCAAAAGAAACAACCTGAAAAGGGAGCTGTTCTTTGTTTGGACTGCTTACCACATTTTAACCACTGCTATAACCTCTGACTTTCAGCAAAAAAATACTTGCAGGTAGTCTATTTTGTAGCCTATTTATGTGCCGCATGGGTGGGGTTTGCTATATAAGACAAACCAGGTAAATCAGTCAAGAGTTAGTCACAGTTATGCAAATCAGTTTAGTATATTTTCTGTGACTTAAAACTGGACAACTGACATTTTCTGATGTGTCCTGATGTAGTAAACCCCACCCATCTAAGCTAATTAAAACATACCTAATGTAGTTTTCCTTGTAAAGACACTTGGCTTTGTTTACTTTCAAAACATCTCACCAAACACACTGTGTGTGTCCTCGAGGCTTTATAAGCATGTGTTTCCTACCACAAAAGAATGTTTTGAAAGTTGCATTGTTTAAATTGGAGTGTGTAATACGTCGCCACATTGCTCATGACGTCCTGGAAGACCCTGTGATACAAATATATAAACAATACCTGATTTTCCTAGTGTGCACTGCAGCGCCACTAGTGGTCACAAACTGCATCAGGTGCCTTTAAAACAAAGGCTGAATATTACCTGCAAAATGACACAGATCTGCTTAACCCGAGGAGGAAATCACACCTACACTTCATTTTCTTTTTGTCTGAACAATAGTGGAAAAATTGTATTTGTGTATTTCGTTTGTTTACATTTACCAATTATAGGAGAACCAGGGTGTGAAGCAAAACCCATGTGGACTCATACTGTAAGTAGCTTGTTTTTTGTTAACCTGTCATCCTGTAAAATTAAGAGATTATGGCAGTGGAAAAATAAACCTGATCCCAGTTCCTCTAACTTCAGCAAAGCATGATGGGCTTGTCTGCACTCTTTAGTTTCTCTCATGTTCATACCTGTTAAGAAAACATGAAGAAACAGCTGAATGTGAGCATCGGTGCAGATTGTACTGTAGTTTGTCATTAGCTCCTTCTGTCATGCTAAGCTTTCCATCTGCCACCTTGTACGCATAAACCCTTAAGGTTGTTTCCTGTTCACAATACGTCCTCACTCCTAATAAACTGCATCCCGGTTCACTCGCAATAGGACCAAGACTTTTCATTTCCCGGGCTTCTCTTCTGCTTATTTGGTTCCACCTGAATTTAAATTGCACACATCGTTTCTCACCGGCCCAAACAATCCACACTAAAGGAGTAACTGCTCAAGGGTTTGAATTGCTTCAAACATCCCTGGTGTGCTCTGAAGTAACGACTAGCACAGCACTGACACAGCACCAGAAGAAACTCTCTGACACAAAAAAGTTCCTACTTCTCAAACAACTAGTGATGCAGTCCATTACACAATTATAATTGGCTGCTTGGGATTGAGAGCAGAATTCTATAACCTAGTGACGGTTTTGCTGGGCAATGCTCCCTCCTGTGTCCGGGTCTAATTGATTTCAGGTTGTCTGCATAGACTGGCTAATTCATTTTAACTTATAGGAATAAAGTGGAAGTCCGGAGAAACCTATGCTGCTTATCACAAGGAGATAAAAGTTTTTTCCTGCTCCTTCAGGCTGCAAAAGGCAATTTGTAGAGTGGCCTGCTTAGTTCCCAGTGATGGCGTGAGGCTATAACATTAATCAGAATGAAAGAGAGGGAGAGCGAGTAAGAGTGAGAGGAGAGAGAGAGAGAGAGAGGAAAAGATGGGCCATTGGCTTAGGCTTCTTTAAGCTTTGCGAGAGATTTGTCAGTTACAGTTTTAATATTCAGCATATTTTCCTCAGTTCAAAGACAGACCTGACAAAACAAATAAATCATTACTTGAGGCTGCATTTTTCCTGTCGACAATCATTATACTATTTCATGGCTCATATTTTTTTCCTCCCTTTTCTTTTCCAGCTGCGAAGACTCAAGTTTCCAAAACATTTTTCATTATCTTCATTGATTTCTTAAGGCCGTTTTTTTTCTCTGGACAAACCCAGACAAGGTCATGCCAAATGGTCTCACGCGCCATTGATTCAGCCTAAACATCAGGGTGCTGCTGGGAAATTTGATTATGCTTATATAAGCAAAATCCCTAATGGCCTCTCATCGGTTGCTTCTCACCAAGGCGTTCTTGGCTGTATTGTAGGCAAAGGGGGGGATTAAATGGACCATGACGTTTTCCTGTGTCTGTGTCTATACCCTTAAGTCTATCCTGGTTGCAGTAAAACATCCCTGCGCTCCGGCTGAAATGGATGAACGCATTAGGAAGAGAAAGAAAGTCGGACGGCTCGGTGTCAAAAGTGCCGGCGCTACCTTTGGCCTGTGATTTGCGTTGCAGTCTCCGCTTGATCTGACTGTGATAACACAGCTCATACAGACATGCATGCAGCACCGTGGGGAGCTTTATCTCTCTGACAGTTCATTCTCATTAAAGGGTATCACTGCATAGATAAGAGTACACAACTGTCACACGATTGGTCTGCGAGCCAACAGCTAGAATGCAGCGTGTTTCACTGTCTGCACGAAACGAAGCCTCAAATGTAGCTGCATGAATCTAAAACAACCAAATTAGTCTCATATCTAATAGAGTCGTTTCTTGTCCTATTAAGACAAATGTACAAGTCCAAAGATGCTGTGTTGCTCCTTGTAACCTACTGTGGCAGCTCTGATATGCTAGCTAGATATGTTCACTGCCTACAGTGTTAAATATGACATACTGATAAAGAAAGAGTCCAAGTTTTATTTTTTCCCACTGTGCTATTAAATTACTTGCAAGACAAACTGTGAAACTGTGCTGATTTGTTGACTTTGGAAGAGGTTGTTCTTGATCCTGTTATCCTCCATTGACCTGACGCTGACGAACAAAAATGACAAAATCTCATTTTCAGTTGAAATTGAAGTCGTGGCCTTTTTGCTTTGTAGAGCAGAAATGCGGTTCCTTGAAATCCAGACCACAAAACCAGGCTCACATTTACTTAAAGGAATTTAAAATTTCCTCCATGTCTAGAATTATATCATTTAAAAAAAAAAATCCTTTGCTCAGCACTTTATTGAATAAGATGGCAAAAAAAAAATCCCAAAAAATCAGTGACCTGTTTAATATCAGAATCGCTCTGTCATCTTAATTGGGTTTCACATAATTCAAGTGCAAGTTTACCAACAAGTTATGACGCTTACATACACTGAACCAAACACAGGTTACCAGGTAAAGAATGGATTTCTCTGTTTGTTATCACAGTTAATATAGATTTGTTGTACTTGCAGGTTAAAGATGTTTCAAAGCTTCAAAAAAAAAAAAAAAGATAATATCTACCTCTTGGATTGTTGCTCCTGGTCACATACCTTAACGTATATCTCCGAAATAAGCATGACATTTCAAAATGACCTCGTACAGCCCTGTTTTTCCCAGAGCTGTAATCAATAGAGCATGTTTTTCAGAATCCCGATGTATTTTCAGCTCAGTTAATAGCCAATAATGGCGGCCTCAGGAGCTTTCTTCCACGACCGAAATGCATCTCCATAACAGAGAGATATGGGTGTTAAATCACATGACACGCGACACTTGGGCCATTACATGGTTAAAGTATAGCTCTGGGGACTTATTGCAATCCACCTAAAATATTGCTGAAGGTCTGAGGCTGACACATTACTTCCATTACTACGGTGACACCAAGTACAATCTCTTCGCCCAGCTTCATGGCTCTTATACAAGGATGATGGCTATGGACAATGGGCCTCGCCTATTCATGATCATGGACTTGGTTCATTTTTACCACTCCTGCCTTGCAACGGGCCATATCACTGCAGCTGGATCAAAACCTTGGAGCATGTAAAAATACTCCAGTTTTCAGGAACTTTGAAAAAAAAAAAACATCCTTATTTTCAGACTGACGACCGTGCATTCGTGAAATGGGTTACGGGTTTCGACTGAGGTTTTTGGACCCTTAGGCCATTAAATTCACCCATCCTACATAAAACCTTCAGTTCAGGTGAAAATATGAAAATCATGGAAATTGTGCAGTGATTTGATATGTCTCCGAGCTCCAGTGTTTGAACAGGAAACAGCTGACAGCTCTTACCTCTCCTGCACAACGGCGGGACGCTCGGGCCTGTCTGAAATTAAGGTCCCTCGATCCCTTGAATCCCAGCAGCTACAGGCCAATTTCCAAACTTCCACACTAATCAAAACTTTTCAGAGAAAGCTGTCTCCCCTCAGCTTTCATGAATCCGACTCCGCTGCATCTCTGAGACACTTCAGCTTGTTTACAGAAAAATTCATAGCACAGTGACTGCCCTCATTAAGGTAGCAAATGATATTTTTTTTGGCAGCAGATTTGGCTGAAAGTTCAATTTTAATCCATCTAGATCTTAGTGCAGCTTTTGCGAACATCTGAATTCATCACCTGAATTTCTGGGTTGGCATTAATGACTGCACTCCAAATTGGTTCAGCTCAGATGTTTATCAAATCTTCACCCTCTGCAGATATTATCCGTGGGGCTCTTCAAGGGTCAATTTTAGGTCCCATCTTTTTCCCTCATCTCTTGGCCACATCATGTGTAACATCACACACAGCTCTCCAACATCTCATTTGGCTTTTATGCTCATCATATGCAAATACACATAACCCTAAATCCAAATACCTTGCTCACAGAGCGTGGGATATATCTGATTTTTTCTTTTTTTTAAATAACTTAATGAAGACAGAATCAGAAATAGCAGTATTGGATCCCTGCAGCACCATGAATTTTGATCCAACTTTGAATTTGGCACTCGATCAGCGAATATAAATCCAGCTACCAGAGACAAAATCAGTCAGACTTTTATTTCCTTTGCTTACACTACAGCAACTGCCTTCATTCCTGCCTAAATGAAGGGTTAACCCTCTGGGTCTTGGTACAACATTAGCTCCTCAGGCAGGGTCCTTTCCTAAATCTAGAGGTAAGACCAAAAGAAATGGGACTTTTGCCATCAGGGTACACATTCTTTGGATCTGCCCTGCTGGAGGCAGTCTGGCTGGCAGAATCGTTGTTGTCTATTAAGTCACTTTTCCAGTACCCATTTCTACAGATACTTCTTACATAATGATGTCTCTCTTTCCACTCTTGTTCCAGTACAGTCTATTGTTATGTTTCTACAACCCTTTGTCTCAGGGCTGTAGTCCTTGAGTCCTGGTCTCTAGACCCATTTTTCTGACATGTTGGATTTGTTTTGGTTACATTTCTACTTGAACTCAGACCTGCCCTGGTCTCCCCTTCTACAGGACGTGTTGATTTGACGTTTTCCTTCCTCTCTAAACAATTACAAAGACACTCTCTGGTCCACCTTTTGCTTGTTTTTTTCCCCCAAAACACCCAGTATGTAATGGTTATCAAACTTTTATGTAGTGATTAGTCAACATCCTATGCATCAGTGAGTGGGGATGCTGAAAGATACTCAATGTTAAGAGGTATTGCAAATAGATTTACTTCGTTGATCTTTAAGAAAGTCCTAAGCATAATTTTTACATTTGGAGATGTGCACTGTCTAATGCCTGTTTTGGTTTTTGAATAGGACTAAAATCAACCTGGTTTGAGTCTCAACTTGGTCTTCTTAATGCAGTTTGGACCTGGTCTTGGAGTGAACAGATAGGTAGATAGGTAAACAGACAGACAGACAGACAGGATACTACATTGATCCTCGAGGAGGAAATTGTTGAATCAGCCTGGATTTGACAGAAGTGGTCCAGATTACAGCCCACTCTCCATCGTTATATGCAAATGAATACGAGAACCACATATATAATACAGTGCTTGTCTTATGTAACATTTCTAAAAGCATGTACTAATGTGCCATCTGGATATATAATAACGTCCACCGCAAGCTCTGTGGAGGGTTATATAATCTTACTCCAGACATCTGTACTGTCAAAACGTTGACTATCAGATGAAAATGCTTAATACAACAAGATATCTTAACAAGTGAACACAAAAAATATCGCCACTGGATGAAATTAATTACATTAGTGTTTTCTGGATAGTCATGTATATTTAATCACACAATAAATTGATGTACTTACCATGAAAAACATTCTCTCTGCATTATTATCAGAGTGAAACGCATAAAGAATAGACCTAATAATGAGAGGAAATATAGCGAGGAAAGAGTTGCTTTCCCTGAGGCTATGGCTGCAAATATCTTGCTTTTCACAGGTTTTTAGAAGAGTAACTGATTTAAATGGCATTAAGTAATTGGATTTTTTTCTGGCTGGTTTCACATTCGTTTTAGACGCTGTGCTGGTAGAATACAAGCCTCATCTAATACAGTTTCATCCCCATCAAATGCTGCAGGATTGACAGAACACCCGCCCACTGAGCTTAGAAATTCCCCTGGTTCTAGGCTACTGAGCATAATCGAGTCCAACACAACACAGTGCTTAGTGAGGGAGACGTAAAATGATAAAAAGGTGGCGGAGAAAAGGAGAGAGAGTTGCTTTTGCTGCTGTTAAACAATCTGACGGACAATAGAGGCACCGGATGATGGATGGATCCCTGGGGCGCGCCAACATCACTGTAAAATTTTATGGAAAACTGTGTGTGCAAAACACTGAATCCACAAGGAAGTCTTGCTCTGGGATTCTGTGAATACTGTATCCCATAAACAGGCGTCATTCAATGTTCAAACAAAATCCATCTGTCTTTGTTCAAGATCACTGACAGGTGTTTCTCCGGCACTCAACATCCCGTCATCTTTGGTCTTAGAACGACTTTTTTGCTGAAGCTTTCATTCAGACATTTTATGACTCTATACCATTCCCTACTAACTTTCAAGTAAAGAAAATGTAGTTAATGCTGCACAAATCTTCATAAAATAATGAAATTGCAAACATGGTCATTTCTAAACTGCATGACGCTTCCAATACATT
The DNA here is from genome assembly GCA_900302535.1 of Neoniphon sammara. Taxonomy (NCBI): domain Eukaryota; kingdom Metazoa; phylum Chordata; class Actinopteri; order Holocentriformes; family Holocentridae; genus Neoniphon; species Neoniphon sammara. The sequence goes on along the minus strand of OMKZ01036257.1, from coordinate 20,899 downwards.
GTATACCTGTGCTGAATCCCTGTCTTACAAATTAAGTTATGCAATGAAGAATATCTTTCAATTTTGTAAAACAGAACAAATTCTAAGCATTAAATAAACCAGCCATGCACCAACCCACACACTCATTTTTGAATTTGAGAAATCCTATAGCAAAAACTGCGCCCACATGTACCCCAATTCATAGCAAAATTGAAAGATTCACAAAAAAATATATAACGTGTTTACCTGTAGATAAGAACCTCATCGTCAGAGCAGTTGTACTGAAGCTGGTACATCTTCACTTTGGGCGCTGATTTGCTCACCGACCACTTAACCAGCGCTGACACGGCTGTCACCTCGGAGACGGACACGGCCCGCTCTGGTTGGTTCTTGGGAGCCCCCTTGCTGATCCGGGTGGTGCCTGTGATGTCAGAGAGGCGGGACTTGGGCTGCGCTGGCTGCCCGGTGCCATTGCTGAGGTGGGGCAGCTGGACGATGGACACTTCCACGGAGGCGGTGGACTCCCCGGCTACATTGGCGGCGATGCAAGTGAAGGTGCCGTAATCCTTGGAGGTGGTGATCGTGATGCTCAGGGTTCCGTTGCTGTACACTGCGGTGCGGGAGGAGTTGCCTAGGAGACGGTCATCAGGGGAGATCCAGTGGATGGTCGGGGCGGGGTCTCCGACAGCCTCGCACCTCAGGCTCGCTGTCTGCCCCTCCAAGACCAGCATCCTGTGGGTGTGCTGGGTGATGAGAGGAGGCTGGCACACAAACTCTTCCTCCTTAACGTACCAAAAGTAACGACCCTTCAAGCCGGGAGGAGAGGCGCAGGTCTCCAGGTCATCGTCTCTCTCCAGCCTCCGCAGCCACAACATTTCACAGTTGCAGTGCAGCGGGTTCCCACCCAGGCTTAGGGACAGTTGAGGGGCGTACGGCGTGGTCAGGATCATCGAGTCTTGGGCACGGGCAAAGATGGGATCTGGTGGTAGCTTCTGCAGGCGGTTCGAAGTTAGGTCCAGCCTCGCCAGCCTTTCCAGGTCAGTAAAAGTCCCCTCGGGAATGAAATCGAGCAGATTGTGGTCCAGGCTAAGCTGGTGCAGGTTGATCATCTGGCGGACTGAATCCCAGGGCAGAGACATCAGGTTGTTGTAGGAGAGGTCCAGGTCCTCCAAGGCGGGGGCCAGGTCCTCGAAGGCTTTGTCGTGGATGCGTCCTAGCTGGTTGTTGTTGACTATGAGGTGCTGCAGGTTGACCAAGCCTCGTAAATCGTCTGGGCCGAGCTCCGTTAGGCGATTGTTGTCCAAGTGGAGCGAGCGCAACGTCTCCAGGTCACCGAAGGAGAAGGGCTGGATGTAGCTGATGGTGTTCCGCGAAAGGGTCAGGTCTACCAGGTCGGTCATGTTGGCAAAGTCCTGCTGGGTTATGCGAAGGATGTAGTTGCCCCCTAGCCGGAGTTCCACGGTGCTGCGATCAATGTCTGGAGGCACGAAAAGAAGGCCTTTGGAGGGACACAGGGTCCCCAGGGACTCGGACAGATTCTGGCATACACAGTACTTGGGGCACGCATGAGCGAACATCACTGTGGTTCCCAGGACCAGCAGGCAACAGATGATGTGGTCCATGATAGAGTCATACACAGGAACCTGAGTCAGAGACAGAAAATAAAGAGACAAAGAGGAAAAGTTAATATTTGTAAACTTGATTCATTTAAAGTTGCACTTCTGCAGAGTCCTTCTTGAGGAAAGATCTAAGATGTAGCTGGAGGCCTGACGTAACTGTGCCTCAACACAAATCAACAAAATCTTAAAATCATTCACAAACAGAGAGCCATCTTTTAAATAGCTTCACTTGAAGCTTATCTTATGCATCATCTGCATTATGTTAAATCAGCATCTGATGCTCAATTTCCCTGCGGGGATCATCAAAGTTTTATCTTATTTTATAAGTTCATGCGGCAGACACATAGGGGAATATGCTGCTGTTTTAAGTAATCTCTGTTGGAATTGGCCCAGAGGATTGCATCTTCGGTGCCTATGCTGACAATTGCCCCAGGGACCGTCTTGAGGTGTATTGATCTGACAAGACTTTGGTCCAGATCGAGTGCTGTCATCACACCCACAGGCATTATAACTAAGTTTGATCCTTGACTTTTAAATTTTGCTCATGGGTGTGACAGAGGAAGATGGAGAAAGAGGGAGCGAGCAGTAACGGGAAATAAGAGAGGGAGATAAAAACAAGCAGAGGGGAATGCGAAAGAGAGCGAGAACACACAAAAAAACGTCAAAGACCTTGTTTCCACTTTTTACCCTAGCTTAAGAAACGACACATTCACAAGCAAAAAGAAGACATGTTTTGACAATAACTCAAGTTCCCATGGGATGTCAAAGCCTCTGGTCATCCACGATTTATTCAAAACAACATTCTTAAAGCCTTTCATCTTGTATTTGTCTTGTATGGTTTGTTCTGTAATGGAGCCTGTCATTTATAGGCCCCTGGAGGACTCCATAATGGTCTCTATCTGGGAAGTCATGTGACCCAGGTCAATTTCACCAGAGGAAAAGGGCACTCAGGTGTAGATAATGCTGTAATCATAATGTAGTCCTGCGATCAGGGAATACAAGGAAATAACTCAAGTGCAGAGCATTGGACAGCAGGCACTCACAGACTTGGTAGGGACTATAAAAGCAGGCCACCAGGGGTATTGTGGTGATAAGTGCGAATATGTTTTATTTTTATGGGATGGACATAAATTAGCATATATCAGCGGTCAAATAAAATAGGACAAATACAACCATTTATTCAATGCTACTGTTTATTATGCAGCATTCTCCCTCGTTACTCAGCGCCATTACTTTATAAACATACACCTGCATTTATATTTCACACATTTATGCACGTTTGCACATGCAATAATCCCTTCAACATGCAGTGTAATTAGTCAGATAAGGACAGCCACCGGCCTAAAATAGAAAGGATCCTGCATGAATTCAGTACACAACCATGCGCATTTGCACACCATTTCACGCACAGTGTTATTATACAATGTTATTATTCCGATAACAACAAACATGCAGATAAACTGAATATAAACAGCACGCTTTCCAATATAAACTAAGATGATCCCTTTTTTCCTTGCGCTGTCACACACCCACACATGTGCACACACACACACCACACACACAGCCACATCTGCTCATCTGCTCACACACCGTATAGACACTCATACACACATGCACACTCCCACACTCATGCTAAAATGCCCACCCACGCACATACAAACACACAAACACTACAGCAAATTGGAATTGTCTCTGAGGAGCACATTTTCTTGCACCGACTTGAGCTATCTCTGTATTTCCATCAACTTGAACAGAATACAAAGGCCTTTCTCCACACAAAGCATCTGCAAGCACTTTTGTGCTCAATATGGTGGAGGTACTAATCGGCACCATGATGAATAGTTCAGTATAATGGCTGCAGTGAGGGATAAGGAAAAGGTTACCCTCCCAACTGAGTCCGAGGGATAACACAGCAACCACATTCTCAAAAAGGATGTCAGTTTTGATAATACAGTTGGGATAATGTACATTTGTGCTACTTTCTAACTAAGGATTTGTCTATAACAACAAAAGGACACACAAACATATTTAAAACTTTCTAAGCCTAATCCATACATATATCGTTACAGTGAATTGAAATAATTCTAAGCATATTCCACCAAACTTGATGCCTTAATTTACATAAAACATTTAAAAAATGTCATCTTGCCATTTTATCTCAAATTCAAGCCATTATTTGACAAACTGATGGTAATGACATTTCGCTTCATCCTCTTTGTAGAACTGTTAAATATTCTTAGTATTCCTAAAAGTGATGCTCGCAGCCGTGCTCGGGCAATTATTCATCAGAAATGGACCATCAAGTTTAGGAAGATGAACAAAGGTTCATGAGGTTTTATTATTTTTATTTTAAAGTGGTAATCTGTGACATTCTTTGTTTCTGATTTTGGAAACACCTTCAGCGCTGTGGTGTTTCTGCATTGCCCTTTCCAGACATCAAGCTGTCAATCAAACAGTGTGGGCGGGGCTGTCACATCTTCCTTGGATTCTCTGTTTATGGAGTTTGAATTTCTGTACATAGCGCCCTTTTCAGCCATGGTGGCTATCGCTGTGCTGTGGCTATTTATTCCAAACATACCCCTGCTGTTGCTGCTGGAAACATAAAACGCACTGTTTGTGTCCCAGAGGATTTTAACCTGGAAGACCTATTTGACACTGGGAGTTTAGGACTTGAAATTTAAAAGCTGTTATGAACTGGCGCTTTGGGTTATGCCAAAGTGCTGGAAATCAAAGATCCCATGTTATTAATAAATGCTCTGTTAAAAAGTCCAGAAATAGGTAAATGAATATGTTGCAGACGGTCTGATAAGTTTTTTCTCTCAAGAATGCACCAACTCACAAAGTCCAGGAAACACAAATAGAACCGCCCCATCGCAGAAGCCAAAGCTCTGGACAGAGGAGGAAAGCTTAGTAAATCATTTGGTCAAAGTCAAGGACACGCTCTGTGGAGGATGGATGGTTTCGAGGTCAGGGAGTTAGGAAAACGAGATCTCTCCTGACAAGTCAAGCGTGGCGGCCATGCAGGTGGCTCTCTCATATGTTGTGCATGGCCGGGACAGCAGTAATCAGCGGAAAGCCTTGATGTGCACACTCATCACAGCTCCTGACAGACACTGCCGCACCGGCGCAGGGCTGCCAGCCTCCAGCCTTCACACCCTAACTAGCCCACTGGTGGACAGAGCAGTGGAGCATCGCACAGGCTGCAGAATCATTTTACAGCAGGACTTATCTGACCAAAGGCAGGTCGATGTTGTTGCGGCAGACACACTTGGCAATGTGCGTCACAGCGTTGTCATGATAACTGAAATTTCAACACCACTTCGATACCACTGCAAATTGTCAAAAATCATTAACACTTGTGCCAAATGTGTTGTGCAAGCTGGAGTTCCATTAAACTGTCATATCCAGAGGGCCTTCACTTTATCTAGCCTGAGGATGGTATGTGAATTGGCACAGTGAATGAAGAATAAGATGAAGAGGAAGAAAAAGAAGTAGAATCACATTCTGGCTTTTGGCAGTGGACTGCAGCAGGCAATGCAAAATTTAGTGGAGTCAAGCAGCTGACAAAAAGGCAACGGTGTCCACTTCATCTCAGACTGAACCCCAGTTCACCAAAACTGGTGCTAGGAGTCAAATATGAAACCACTTTGCTTCCAGAGCCAACAAAGTTAGACACCGAACTGAAAAAAACTCCTGTGCAAAAAGTCCGTCCAAAGCAAAGGCCGTAACACATTGTTTTAGTGCTTTCAGCTGTTTGCTGTAGAATCACGGCTGATTGATTACAAGGACTACAGACACAATGGAGGCTATTCATAAAACTCACTGCCAGGGTCATCGATAAGGTACTGGGTAAGTCTGTGGCAGTAGGCATTATCCCTATTCATGAATGGGGATCATGACCTCAGTTTAACCATTTGCACTATTTTGGCCCCACTTCTGTCTTATAATCATATTAATAAAAGCCCACCGTTGCACAAAATAATACCATACACACAAAGTGTTATAGTTTAAACTTATGATTTTCTGTAAAAAACAGTGTTATTAACTAACAAAATAAAATCTCTAAAATCTATGTTTTGTCAGTGTGTTTCATTTTGGATGGATAAGATAATGGCAACACAGTTACCATATCCTATCGCATTATATGACACAATGTTTTCAATATGCAGAGATCTGCTGGCGATACTTGGTTTTCTGACGGATCTACTCTGCAATCCATTGTGTTTGCATGTGGATGGCTCGGGTGTTAAATATGCAGCATTATATTTACATACTAATTTTTTTTGGTTTTCAGCTTGACCACCACAGACAATAACATGGTGAGGAGTTTTCACAGTGGTAGCCACGTCAAATTACCACTGTTTAACACTGTTACGGCAGAGTTTTGTGAATAAAGGCTGATACTGTAGTAATATTGAATTTGTAGATGTTAAACTTAGTGTTGACCTTGAATCCAAACTCTAGCATTGTGATAGCAGTAGGGTCTAATTCTGCGTTGCAAAGCTGGAAATTTCTAGTTTGTAGCTTTTAAATAAGCTACAAGCTTGTGTTCTGCACAAGTAAGTTTATGTCACTGATGTTTGGCGAGGTAGCTAGCTAGCTAGCATTGTAGGACACAATATTACCAACAGCTTTATCATTTCCCTGCCCGTATATTCCCATCAAAACAAAATACTTTCAGACATTCAGCATCACTTGTGATGTAGACCATGTCAGATTTTACATGTTTGGCTGTCCTCTAAAATGGTAAAAATGAATAACGGTCTCTCTTTACACCTAGCATGGTCTCTTTCTTGATAAATGGCCTGCAGTTAAAATTCATATTTGCATCTTAGATATGATTCAGATATAATTGTAGGTATATGCAGAGGATACACACAAACTTCCTGGCAACATTTGGTAGCTAAAAACACAATAATTACATTAAATCAAAAATTACTTTATTTAATTGCTGTTACCAGAACTCCAAAATTCCAGATTCAAAATTCTCAAACTCAAATTCATCTTGTTTAATGCTATTCATTAGAGTTAACAATGCTCAAAATTATTGTTATTAAAAAACAATGTCACAAAGAGCTATTCGGAAACAAAACAAGGAAAGAATGAAAATGATTTTTCGGAGGAAGCAGCTTCACGCCTATTCAAAACCATCGCATAAAAAAACCCTCAGGCTTTCAGGCTCTCCCACAATGCTGTTTCTCTTTTTGTCAAAGCATCTGACAGGGCACAGTGTGCTCAGGTGTTACATTTGCTGTTCTACATTGTGCGCGGGCTACGTGCAATACACTAATGAGAAATGATGATTCAGATGTTCATGAATAATATGCTTCCCTGTCCTTACATTGTTGGAACAAGTATCTGTCTCATTAGTATACAGCTGACGGTGGGAGGTTTCCCAGTTGGTTTATTACTTCTATTCCATATCACATGTAGGATATAGCCTTTACTCTGTCTTATTTGCAGGAGTGTAATTGGTGTCCACGGCTCTGCTTTATAATGTATCTTTAATTCAAAGGATAAAAAGTAGTGTGATATATGCTCTTGCTCCCCTTTGCTTCTGGATTTATTAGCCCTTATGCAGCTCTAGGAATAAGAAAATGCCACCTGGGTTAGAGGTTCAATTTCCTGTGTATATCAATAGGTGGAGTGCAGCGCTAACACCGCCAGGGTCAGGGGTTTTCTCACTGGAGCCACACATGATTAATGGAACAGTTTACTCAAAATATAAAAAAAGTTATATTTTCATACATGCCCCTAGTGCGGTCTATCCGCCCAGAAAGTTTCTGTGTGATTTGGTGAAGTTTCCAATTTGTCTCCACTCACTGCAGTACAAGTCACCTGAAATTGGTGAGTTTCATTGGGAACTATTTCCTGCTGAAGAACAAACTCTATCTATTCGCACCCGAGAAGTAAAAAATTCGGTGTTGATAGATACAGTTTGAGTTTCAGTTTGTTCTTCTGCAGGATATAGTTCCAAACAAAACTCTTTGTCCCTGAGGGCTGTGGATCATGTCGGGTATCCGTGCCATTGTTTTTGGTGAGCTGTTGCTGTTGAGTTTTTCCACATGTACATTTTTGATTTTTTGAGCTCAACAGACGAATACCCATCCATCCCTATTGGATTGGGTTGAATGGAGACAAGGAGGACTGTGGAAAACTCGAAATGGACGGATAGATTGCACCAGGGTAAGTGGGAAAATATGCTTTTTTTTTAATGTATTTTGGGTGACCTGTCCCTTTAAAATCTATGCACTCATGGTGCACACATTTATTGGACTGAGTGACTGAATGAAATTGGCTTTCTAAATATCAGGTCCTGGACCTGTCATGTCATCCACCTCCGACATGATGGAGGTTCCTCTATGATCACAGCTACATAAAAAAACAGCTTGTACAACCTCCAGTGAAATTGATTTTCTGTGCACAGTCTATATGTTCATTTTATTTCTTCATTATTATTTTATTTTTTTTTAGGTATATGACTAAGGCCTAATGTATACCACAGTCTCTCCTACCACTGAATAGATGGGGTGAGTCACTCTGCTTTAAGGAGCTGCAAACCCACTTAAATTTAATTTTATTTTTATTAATTTGTGTTTTTAGTGTCAGATGAATGATGCTTCAGAGGCTTTTCCACCATGCCAACAATACAATCATGAGGAAACATGGCATAACTGTATTTTTTTTGCAAGAAATGATGAAATTTAGACATCTTCTTGTATCAGCAAAGCATCTTCACTCTAAAAATACTGGTTATTGGCCTCCAAAAATCCATTTCAGTCAAACCCTACATCAAATGCATGAGTTAATGGTATTAGATTTAGCAGTGAATCAAAGCTGCTACACTATAATAGTTGTATGACAAGAGACTATGAACTTTTTGTACCTTTTTTGTGCTCAGCTGCAGTGAGGACTTGGGCTGTGTAGGATTCAACGTGGCTGGGGCAGTTATCACATTTGCAGACATGAGATTTTGGTCTAAGTCAGTGCTGAAACTTTAGTCTGCAGGAGAGCAGGCTGCAGAGGCCGGATCAGGACCCTGATATTTAATCTAATCTTCGAGACATGGCAGACTAGTGCCCCATTAGCATTCTGCCGCTAGCGTTTTTTGTGATCAGTTCTAAGTAGCTTTTGGGCAGAAATCTGACTATCGTCTTCCTGAAGGCTGCAGAGTCTGCAAGACATTGCATTGAGTTTGCACTTTAGCGGATGAATGTGGAGCTTAATAGAGACGGTTTAAGTGCTGTGGGCAGAAGGTGTGACCTGCGGCGAGGAGCTGTGGTTCAGACGGCTGCAGGCCGAGGTGTGCTGAGCAGACTGGGGAGGTAGAGGGAACCCAGACCTGCTGGGTTACCAGCCTTGTTTAATTTAACATAATCATGTCGATCACAACCTGACACACACACCCACACGCCCATGCACACACACACATACACACACACACACACTTTTCTGCAAAGTACTTTACTTTGCAATGTGTCGCTTTTTGCTGCAGTGCCATTTTGAGTCCTCCCACATGGCTGCGTGGATTTTTCTAGTTACACCGATCTCATTTATCAAAAGTGACAGGGAGGGGTTTTCATAACAGCTACTTGGGGTAAAGATCAGCTTATTCAGCTAACTAACAGAAAGAAAACACTCTGGCAGCGCCTCCAGAGCCCCGTCGCTCTCCTGTTAATAAACCCCACAGCTCATTCAGCGGCGGCTCGGCGTCTGCCTACCTCTGGCTCGCTGCTGCCTCTCTCTTTCTTGGTTAGTCAGGTCTGGACCCTGCTTCCAGGAGGCTCCGTTCAAAAGATTAATAATTTCAGCGGGAAGCAGAAGTGACATCATGAAATTGCTTTTCTATTGTCTGGCTAATTAACCTTCGTGCTCAGTGCTGTGAACAGTCTCTCAGATTCCTCTTTGGTGTGACAAGAGTACTATGAGACCGCTTTGCTTCCAAGAACAGACACCAGCATTTCAACGAAGACAGTTTCCCCTTGAGAGAGCAGGACTGGGAGATGCCTTTGGGCGGAAACTCTTACCAACTCCTCAGTGAGCAGGGATACTCAGCAATGGCATTTTACATTTTAGACACTTTGCTGGCACCCATACAGAGCCACTTCAATAAGTGCAACAGTGAAATAAGCTTCAACTCCTGAGCTGCAAACATAAAAAGCAGCCAATAGAAAAGAGGGTAATGGTCAAAATATAGTGCCTTGACAAAAGATTAATATATAAGCCTGTGGCCCAGAAATATTCATGTTATGATCATAAAAGAATCACAAATTTAGTGCATTTGTCCAAATCAAAGCCCAAGTTTCATTATAAAGTTTTCACTCGCTTTTTCACTGTGTTGATCCTCCAACTTTATGTGATGTGTAGAAAGCTAATTTCTATCATTGCCCGGGGTATACAGCCACTATAAACATTTCATTGGTGAAATTCCTACCGGTAAACAGATCGGAAGATAAAATCAAGGATACAGTCAATGAGCATCTGTACAAAAACGAGCCCCATGTGCTCATGCTCACTTTGGAAAATATGAAGCCGACTCCCCTGCCTGCCTGGTATTCAGCACCAGGCTCCCACTTCCCTCTCTGCACTATAGATCACATTGCCACAGATCAGTGACCTTCATGGTCAAGCCTCTCCAGGGACAATACTGAGAAAGATAACAGCCTGCAATGAGAGAAGTCTCCTCAAATGCCAGGGTAGTTGAGTAGAGGGCAACACACACCATGGAGTGCATACCGGCGTGGCTGTTGCTCCTCGTCTCATTACATGCATTTGAATAAGTCCAGGTGCAGAGTTTAGCTCAGGCACATCCATACATCAGTATGTGCATCCGGGCACATTTTAAAAACTCAGTAAGTACGATTTTTAATGCACCGTAGCACAAAATAATCCTAATATATCTGCAAGGGGGTGATGGGGCTGTTGATCAGTGTCAGTGACTCAACGATTACTCCCGCCAAGTGCTGAGGTTTCTGGCTTTCAAAACCTCGTTTCTATTTAAGAACAAAC
>OMKZ01036249.1:32764-43456 GCA_900302535.1 Neoniphon sammara | reverse complement strand
CAAGCAGGGGACGACGCCGTCATGCTGCAGCTTCAGGACACCGCGAACCAGCTGGGAATGCAGGTGGTTTGACCGCCACAGCAGGCCTACACACACACAGAAACACACACTAGACCTTACAGGACTCAGCAATGCCATTACTCGCTGTGACTGTATGAGGACCGCCTTGGACCCAATTGAAACTAAGGCTGTAGCTCAGGATTCAGAAAGAAAGTGAGGCAGTTAGGAAATCAATTAAAGCATTTCAGTAGAAGAACTGATGAACTGATCCAACAATGATCCATCTTGATTGTAAGCCTATATTAGGTGAGAAGTATGTTTTTATTTATTTTGTTTGCTAATGCAGAGCCTGTGGATTTACTGTTTGCCAATACTTTTAAATAAATTTCTAATCATTCATTTTATCTCTTGCTATAACATGCCAGATACTGGAGTGCTAATGCTTTACTGCACAGCGGATATTCATACTCGTTTAGAGGGAGAGGCTAACTCAACGCTGTCAAGAAATGTGTCAGTCACATCCATGTTATCCAATGGCAACTTGAATAAAGTTTTTGTGACATAAAATGTTGCTAAGTTTACCTTTTGAAATGTTTTTCCTCACTGTCTTTGTTAGCTGTTACAAAGACAGTGTTACTGTTCCATGTTAATGATTTTCATGACTTGATAAGTTGCAATAATACATTTATGCAATAACACACATTTGTTTGACAAAATTGCTAGAGAATGTTCTAGTGCCTTCAGCACCTTCTCACTTTTCACTGAAGGAGTTGTGAAACTCTTGTTGGCTACTGCAGCTCATTCTCTTCCATTGTATTTATAGTTCACATGTGCTGTCAATATGAACTTTGTTCCATTTATCAAACCGATGTGCCAACCTGACTTACTGTGTTACTGTATTCATTCAAGAAGCTATAAAATAGAGCCATTTTGATTTTTCATTTTGATTGCAGTCCCTTCATATTCTACATGACTTGAATTCTGCATTAAAATCCTCACATTGAAATGGTTTAAAGCAGTAAAAGCACACATTGCTACCTCCCATTTTATTTTAAAAATGCCCACTCCTGATTGATGTCATGATTATTACTGCAATTTGTCAGTTTTTGTCAGTCTATGGAGAGGCATTTTCTTCACTGACCTCCAATCACATCACAGCACTCTGTTCAAGTTTATATGCTTGAATAGTTAAAACGATTCCATATGATTGGCAGGTTACTGAAGGTGTACTAGCTATCTCAGCACTTTTGCTTTTACTTTTGGCAGCATGTGTCTGTGAACAGGTTTTAGTGTCTTATCGTCTTCTTTTTGCTGAATCTGAGGAATAACCTTGATAAAAGTTACACTCACAATATGGTGCCGTCTGCAGAGCAATTATTACCCCTTCTCTCTTTCACAAATGGTTTTCATGCAGGTAGTAATGTGACTTGAAACATTTTTCCCACCCCATTAGCAAAACAAAAGTCTGGGATTGCACTCTAATAGTAGTGTGGTGAAAACACCAAGGACACTATAATGATTCAAGCAAAATTCAATAATTCATACTAGAGCTTCATTCAGTGCTCTGAAGTTGGCTCATATTATTTCAAGTAGTTTCCCACTGCAGACTATTTCCAAGTGTGGGCACACAGGACATCTTACTATGAACATATGGGTCCATCCTAAGCCACACAAAAGTATGAATGAAAGTTTTGGAACATGCAACACTACAACTGTGTTTGTGTGTGTGTGTGTGTGTGTGTGTCGGGCAGAGTGTGAAATAGCGTGGGCGAGGGCACACTCAAGAGCTAATCCACTTAGTGAGACTTCGATCCATATGGAAGAAAATTTCTTGCTCCCTCCGATAAGCAGACGGAGATGATGCAGTTTTTTGATGAGGCATAGTATTTTATTGGTGTACAAAACTCAAAGGTTCACATGATGTCAGTGCTTAGCAAACATTGAGACAACAAAAGCAATGCTGACATTTGACAGTGCAATGTGATCTTATTGTCTTCCCTGATATTTGTCTTGGTCTTATGAAAGCAACTGTAATTGGGAGTTAAATGATAATTAATCATTGTCAAAGCTGTAGGTCAAGACAGCATGATATCGAGGCATTAGCTGTGTTCAGAAGATTAGGCAGTACCCAGAGCTTAGTCTAATCATCAGTCACTGCTCTTTGCTTCTTTATTCTGCAGTCATGGACAGTAACCCAGGACTGCTAGTATGCCTTCTAGTGGTTTTATGAGTCTCAAGTTTGCAGGAATGACGCACAGAACATCGCATGACAGAAATATGACCTAGGCTCTCAGTCTAGGTCATATGAGCAAATCATCATCTGCAGTTTTCTACAGGAAGTGCATCAGAAGACGGGCACCATGAGGTTATACGCGCTGCTGTTGTTGTTGAGGTCCTTGCACGGCGTGTTCACTCAGTGGCCTGAATCAATAGAAGGGGAAGGCAGTGGTAAGATCTTTTATTATACCTTATAAGGGCCGGGTGATGTATTGATATTGTGATATGAGACTGTATATCGTCTGGGATTTTTGATATTGGATGCATGGCATAAGTGTTGTTTTTTTTCCTGTTTTTAAAAGCTGCATTACAATAAAGGGATGCAGATTTCTGAAATTATTAGACTTTTCTAGCTGTTCTCTGTCTGCTTGGTCATCATATCCACATTACTAATGATTGTTTATCAAAAATATCTTACACCCAAATATGAAAGCACATATTGTCATAGTATCAATATTGAGGTATACAGTCAAAGATATTGTGATATTTGATTTTGTCCATATCACCCAGCCCTACATATACCATTTATAGTTTCTTAAGTAATAGGACAGGACCCACTGGGCTTTGGGAAAACCTCTTCTGGATCTCCATCTCGAGAAATAACCTGTTCCTGTTAGTCTGGATCTTGGCCTTGGGGACTTGAGAGACATTATTATTTTATTAATTATTTGGATGTTTGTTATATATCCAGTTTGGCATGTAGACAAGCTAACAAGGTGACGTGTCTATAGGTGAGACAGAGTGGATCCTCCAGCCAGACGTCACGGGCGACACCTACTGGTCTGGCACAGCGCCTCTGTGTTTAGGAGGCTGCAAGGGGAGGCACCAGGAGCTGAAGAGAGATCGCTGTGGAGACTCTAGCTGCTGCTGGTTTGGCCTCAAGTCCCTCTGCAGAGGTCAGACCGCCACATAATCAATGCTTGATTCATTCTTTACTGATAGCTATTAGATGAAACTGCCTATATACCTTCGTATTTGATCAAGTAATCTTAAAGTCACTTGTGTTTTGCTCTCTCTCTCTGTGGGATTTCTTAGTGAACTGCGGGGAGCCAGATGTGGACTATAATGGCATAGTGTACGGTAATGACTGGTGGGTAGGCTCTGTGGTGAGGTACGAATGTCGCCCCGGCTTCATGCTGAGAGGAAGGCCCGCCAGATACTGCCAGTCCAACGGCCTCTGGACCCCGAAACCAACCTGCCTCCGTGAGTAAAAGACCAGGTTCATGATGACTTCCAATCAGGGTAGCAAAGAGTACTGAAAGATCCCTCTCTAGTTGAAATACTGTTACTATGTCAATTTTTTTTTAATGTAGCAGAAATTACAGCCATTTAGAAAAGTACACAAAAACCATTCAATTACAGTAAGTGGAGTAAAAGTCTTAAGTTACTTCCACCCTTAGCAGACAGTCATCTGTTCCCCTCAGCTCATCATGTGGCAGCACTCACCTGACAAGTGCTTTATCCTCGGTGTAGATCTACTGCTCTTCTATTCAGTCCCTTTTCCCAGTAATTCTCCATCTCCTCCCGCTCCAGGCATGTGTCAGCGGGGCCGCATTGAGATCAGTGAGAGGGAGCTGAGTGGGACCTGCGCCACCACCTGCACCAACAAGAGCCACTTCGGCCCTCCCAAAGAAGGCTGCAACCAAATAGAAAACTGTACGAAGAAGGAGACCGGCTGGGAGCGCTTCTTCGCCCAGTGTGCCCCCTGCATCTGTGACTGCGCTATATATTGTGGTGAGTGGCTTCTCCTCCAGCACAGCCACTCCATTGCTTATACACTTGAATTTGGGACAAGCTGCACCTATACAGTTTTGTTTGCTGCCTTATTTTCAGGAATTCCTTACACAGGACAATTTCCAATGTAATTTGTTTTGTTTCATTTTTTAGCATCTGCCGGCTAAAACGTGCTGAAGAGACAATGCTTTGACTGAGGAGCGAGACGTCAAATGAAACAGACAACCTTCACACTACAGATCCCCACGATATTTTACTTTGCTGCTGCTTCATTCGTTGTTTTCACGCTGTGACACAAATCAGCGGATCAAGACTTTTGTGGAATTAACTTCACCTCTCTGGCACCGTGAAGACCATGGCTTCTCTCCTCACTGTCTGCCTATGGGACTGTCCTGTTTAATGATTAAGGCCTCAGCAGCTCGGGCTCAAAACCCTCTGAGTAGATGGTTAATTATGAGCAGTATTACTGCTGCAAAGTTTCTGAGGCAAAAACAAAAATGGATCTGACTGATAATTTAGGAAAAATACTAGATACTTGTATTTAGCATTATATATATAAAGATATATTTATCATCAATTGATATGAATTTAAAAAGCGGATGGGGGCACAGCTAATTCTATTAGGGGGCCCATAATTTCTACCCTTGTTTTTGACCATATCTGATCAAGCTCTACATGGTGTGGAAGGTGTGAGAGTGAGAAAAGAAAAAGGGAAGAAAGCTTGAGTTTATATCATATTATCGCTATTAAAGCATGGTGCATTTTAACTGAATTAATGAAAGTGAGAGAGCTTGAAAGTCAGAAAGTGATTAGTGGGCTGTATCTTTGCATGCATGGCTGCATCTCTGACGGAGAGAGAGAGAAGTGAAACCACTGAGATTAGTGGCTCCTCCCCTTCCCTCCTCTGTCCAGTCCATCTGTCCCACAGTGAGCTCATACCTTAATCTAATTACCCTCCTAAGGGGAGGCAGCTTTGGTCAGGGAGATCAGGATGGGTCAGCATTAACATACTAGTGTAGAAAAAGCTCAGGGGCAAAGTGTATATGTTGAAAAGTGTACATTTTATTTGGTAGCCGTGTAAAATATATAGCACAAATTAACATAAAAGAACTGATGGAATGACCTTTATTTTTCTGTACCACCTTCGCATGGAATATGTAAATGTCAGATGATGTTTTGTGTGGTTGAGAACAGAAAGCCACACAACTCAAATTCATGATTAAAATAGAAATAGGTTTTCTGTGCCACAGATAGGTTGTTTGTTGACTAGTCATTTGTCACAATAAACAGAGTTTCACTGAAAAAGTCATTAACTTAAAGTCACTAACAGGAAAAAGCACGAACACTAATAAGCACTTAATAAGCAGATACTAATAATATACTAATGTTTTATTCATGTCATTTCATTTAAAAAATTTTTTACAAGTAATTTAAAGATATGTGGAAGAAACTAGGAGGTCAATGGTCAATCACTCACAAAATGTAAATAATGTTGAATTCTTTTCAAAATGTATCACTGTTATATTTTTATTTATTGACAGAACAAATTATTATTTATTCATTGAGCAGAACAAACTCACGCAGAAAAGGTCAAGAGCATATTTTATTTCCTATGTCTGTTTAATGGATAACTGGCCTCTGCTCACCATTAGCCACTAGATGTTGCTGTTGTGTTTATTCTTACACATGTTACATTTTACAAACAGAACATTTTACAAAAGCACCAGACTGCCATGACTGAAAAACTGAAAAAGAGAACCCTTAGTGGAGAAAAGTCCCAGCTGATTCTGACTCCACTGTGATTCTTAAAGCAAAACCAAGCAGGCCATCATCAGTGTTTGGCCCAGGTGCTGAACCTGAGGATGATGTGTTCATTTGCTTTGGGTTTGTAGCAGCCGATTCCTGGGAGAAGAGATGTGTACAAAGTTTTGATGAAAGTTAGAGACATTTCAGCACATGCACACATACACAAAATTTGAGTTGCAAACAATTCCCTATTGCACTGCTCTGCTGACATGATGATAATCAGTACAAGAATTGTTACAACAAGATGAAATAAACAAAATGATAAACTGCTGGCTATGATTAAAGTCTTGGCTCCTCCGAAATCACAGTAGCATAACAAGAAAGTATTGATTAAATATTGAGCGATGTCACAGCAACACAATTTCACACTGAAAACAATCACATTGAAGGAGTTCCTCCTCGGAGAATAAGTAAAGGGACAACTGAAACTCCATGCATGGGACTCCTGGGAGGATACTAACCCACATCCAGCCTGATGGATTCCCCTGAGCTTTCTGACAGGATCTCCCAGTACGTCTGCTCGCGCTCATTCCGAGCCACTCCATTCACACTCTCCAACAACAGGCCGTAGTTTGGGTCCTCCTTCACTGTGAACCTGACAAACATGGAGGGCACAAGTGAGGACTACTGGAGCTCACTGAACAGCAGATATGGGTTAGCACTGTGCAGAAGTGTAGGAGAAACCACTGGCCCTCCTTTGATATTGTGACAATATGTAAGGATGACTATTGGTGCTTTTATAAGAGATTTACACAAGAGATTTTTGATAAACAATCATTAATAATGTGGATATAACTGTGCAGGTAGAGGCAAAATAATGTAACAGCCTTTAAAACCAGAAAAAGACAACACTTATGCCACATCATGACATTAGAATATCCAAAATTCCAGATGATATCCAGTCTCATATCATCATATCACAATATAACATCAATATATCGCCCAGCCCTAATACAGAGATATTAAAAGATATCTTACTTGAAGTGCGGCTGAGTCTCCTGCAGCCTCCTCATGGCACCCAGCAGCACCCCTCCCTGTACCACATAGCTGGAGAAGGACTCAGGAGTCACATTGGACAGGCCATTCTCCACAGTCAGTCTTATAGGAACAGCTGCTGGACCTATGCATCATCACATCATATTACATTATAGTGATGCTATGCATGATATGATTCATGCAAACCTGCAAACAGAGCTAAAAACACGATATTAAGAGTTAAACAGTCATTTAAGGTTATATCTATAGGTCAAACGATCAGTTCACCTCCATGTGTGAGGGTTGCTTGTGTCAAGAACAGCAAAAACCCCACAGAAAGTAGATCTGTCATTGCTAGTGCCATCTTATGTGTTATATTGTCCAGACGTCTCCCTTGTAACACACCAGTACAGCGTCCCAACACACCTGCACACTACTTATACTGTGCTGGACCCCCATCCCAGCATGCCTCTGTCCCTGCAGTCACATTATAGCTTTTCAAAGAAGTCTTTGTTGAGTGTAAATATTCACAGCCGCAAACTGACACCAGAAATAACCTGAGTGTTTGCTCTTGTGCTACAAAAGTGCAATCAATCACTGCTAATATGTGGTTTTATGAACTGAAAGTCACTTATCTGTGACACAAAGATCAGTGAGTTGAGTAATAATTTGGCTTGTCCAGTATGTTTCCTCTGGAGGAATGAATGAGACGGCAAAGCAGAGTGGTTGGCTGAGTAAGTGGTTACAGGTACAGTCCTGCTCAAAAGTTTGGAATCACTAAGAATCTTATTTTATTTTATTTATTTATTTTGAATATGTTTTGAAATAGTTGTTCAATCTTAAAATGTGATTGCAAAGCCTCATTTTCAGCAGCCATGGCTCTCGTATGCTAACACCACTGTTACCTCATCCATAAATAATCAATATGTAAAAATTTAATCAATAGTAATTTGTAGCATCATCAATGGCTCTGCTGCATTTATATATATATATCAATTCAATCCTTCCTTGCTGAATAAATAATGAATTAATGCCTTCAGTAGTGTAAATTATAGATGCAAATTATTCTCCGCTTATTCTTAGAATATGAGGAAGGTCATTTCTTCCTTCTGAAGGCAAATATTTCATTATCCAATAATCCAGAGGACAAAGAATTCGTCCTTTGAAGTAGGCTCTAACCAATGGATGTGAGCATAAGCCCAACCACATGGTGTCATTACAGCGCTCTTCCTACAATTAGCCTATCAATCAAGCTTGAAAACGGTACGTGCTGCGACATATTTACAAGGATCTACAGGCAAAGCAGTCATTTTTATTCTGAGTGCTGGTCCAGCATCCTGCAAACCAAAGCCGAGTTGCAGACAGAGAACAAAGTCTGCCTGGCAACGCACTGCACAGTAGCACAAACGCGGTGTGAAATATATAGCCTTGTCTCTAAACTTTATCACAGCAGATCATATGTATCCAGGTTTACCATGTGGCCATTTCTATGGCATACAGTGTTAGTGTCTAAGAAAAGATACAGGGATGGTAATTCTAGCAAATAAGGAGGTAAAGCATGGAGAAAGGAGGGTTGCTGTGCTTTAATTGCTCATTTGTCGAGTCGAGAGCTCATTTTAAAGCAGTCTGATTAAGAGGCAGGTGCGATTGGCTAAAAATGGTTTTTGATTTCCTCTCTGGGGTGATGTAAGGCATGTAGGGCTCTTTTGAACGCGAGTAACCCCGGTTGTTTTACCGAAAATAACCCGGGCACTGCAGCATCAGCACCAGGCAGTTGCGCAGGTGCGGCCTTTAAAGAGACAGCGGTGCCTGGATTTACTGAAACCTTTCCCAGTGTTTACACCGACGGGCAATAGCTATGTATTGACAGTGTACCAAATTGATCATCTGTAACAGTTTTGTCTAACGGGTAATAAAAGAAGTCATTTTCACACCATAGTTTCATACTCTCATACCACTGGGTTATTCTCATCCCCCCCATTTCCCTGGAGAAAGTAAGCTAGAGTAGGCCCAAAATAGAAAATGGAAAGCTTAAAAGATTTAAAGTGCTACCTGAGGAGCTGGTTTTAATAAAATAGGCTCTGATGGTCCATCTGATCTGGGTAAATTTCATTTAATTGTCAAGTTATCAACTTTTAGGTCAGTACTTTAAGCTTAAAATGGTCATAATATTCTTATAATGTCCTTAAAGGGGCTTATATTGTTTCTGTGGTGTTCAATAGGAAGTTTATAGCCCACTATCTCTGTGCGCATAGTGCGGTATAATCGTATTCTTCGACAATTAATATCCTTCTTTTTTTCGTTAGGACAATCCTGGTTTGATCTGGAGAAACTGACACCCCCCTCCTCCCCTGAAATGTGAAGTCAGGAAAGCCTGGGGATTAGAAGAAAATAACAAGCCCACAGAGTAAAAACACAGCCTTTTTCACAGTAGCATCCTGCCAGCAACGCCCTGTATCCCAGACCGGCGTGTGTACCACACAGACGCACTGACCGGCAAGGAGATAACGGTGGCTGCTATATTGAGCTGCTGCTGCTGCTGCTGCTGAAGCATCTGCAGCACCAGTTTTTTGTTTTTTTGATTCCAGATGACAGGGATTGAAGATTGCCATCAGCACTACAGACGAGGATGTATGTGCGAGTGTAGCTCGGTGCGCTGTTTTGGACGGATGGATGTAATCAAAGGAAGAATAATTTACTATTGAGCCAACATGACAGACGTCCTGTTCCCCTGACGGCGCTCGGGGATGCAGCAGTCATAGTTGGAGGCCGGACATGATTTTCATCTCCAGAGTTGCTGTATTGGATGCGGGGTGATGTGCGCCGCACCCCGAGAGATATTGATGAGGAGAACACAGCTTGGTCCTTTGCCTCACAAGCGATACGGATTTTTCATTGACTGTGGCGCACAGTGACCATCTTTTTCTTTTCTTTTCTTTTCTTTTTTATTTCCTTCTCTCGTCTGGCCACGGACTGTTTTGGGGGGGAGCTTCTGATGTGGATGGATTGTGCCGTTTTGTCTAAAGCGACCAACTGAGCACTGTTGCTCTTTGCCCGGAGAGGAGAAGCAGGCCAGGTGCCTCTCACCTGGTCATTTCAACACACAAGAGACTAAGTATGTGCAATGCCTGTGCCTGTGCGTGTGCCTGTGCCTGTGCGTGTGCGTGTGCGTGTGTGCAGGACTACATAGGACCGTTAAAGCCCACAGTTACCATCGGCACAGTTTCATTTTTGACACATCCAGTACAAATGTCCATTCTCCCCTATGGCTCAGTCACTTTCCAATCTAGTCAAAAAAGCTGTGAGGTTAATTAGCTTGATGTTTTCGTCCTCATTGGGATGCTGTAACAGGTACTTCTGAGGAGCTGGGAGCATCCTAGTAAGTGTGCACCTATAAAGCCCAAGTCTCAGGGTGGTACACAGCTCTCCATTAAGTATACATACAGTGCAGTGCTTTGCAGAGGCATTTAGTAGCCATATTTAATCACATATCAGACTTTACTATGGCTGTGTGTACTCACGTGTCCTGGCATCGGGGCAGCACACGACAGAACATGGAGGCCCTCGTCAGACTGAGAGGCCATTAAAGTCTGTCAGTGTTGTACAGAGCTTATACATGCAGGGTGGTAATGGGGATTCACTAATGGCAGGATGATCAATACAGGCCATGGTCAATTTGTTTTCTCCCTTCTGTCATTCACGTGAGGATATTGCATTGCACATAGACTTGTTGTGTCATCACTGAACTGTGGGATTTGGTTGCATGCCAGCAGTGAATTGTTTGCGTGCATTCATTAATTGTTCGGGCTCATGAATATGGTAATTATTCGTGATCATTTGTGGGTGTTTGGTTTGTTTTGCCCCATGGTGATGTTGATTCCAGCTGATGGCCTCTCTCTC
>OMKZ01036249.1:0-32744 GCA_900302535.1 Neoniphon sammara | reverse complement strand
TCTCTCTCTCTCGGATCTTTACCAGTGAGAGAGTGGTGAGTTTAGTCTACAGTGGTGACCTTGTTTCTGACGTGGAAGACGTCATCAAAGGCAAAAGAGTTCACATTTCAGCTCCAGCCATCAGGATACTAAAAGACCAAATGTGTTTGTACTAATCGCAGCATTGTGAGAGATGCGTGGGAAGGTGAACTGCAAACCATCTCATTGTGAAAAACACAGAGGCTTAATTGAGAAATTTGTATTTGGTCTTTCAGTTCCGAAGTCTTGTTTTCCTCCTTAGATTTGCTCAGATAGGTTCAGACCAGCTCTGAAGGTGCCCTTTGGGTGGTACTGGTGTTTTAAAGCAATTTAAGCTGCAATTTGAGGCCTGTTATGAACATTAAATATTCAGTAAGCTCCTTAACCATTTGGGCTGCAACACATTGTTTCATGATTTGGCTCCATGCTAATCACTTTTATTACTTAGGGTATGAAATTGCACAGCGACTATGAGCGTAAAAAAACATAAGTCCGCTTTAATTCTCATGTATTTTTAAACATGTGGAATGAGAATTACAGCCCGTTTTGTAAAAGCTCCCACCCACCCATTTCAATGCTGGAGGTGTTTAGACAGATTGTTTTCAATAATGTAGGCCTACTGTTTTTTGTACGTGACCAAAAAATCTTAATGTGCTGTGACATTAAGTCTACAACTTAAAAAAAAAACATCGTCAACCCCTGATATTTGTAAGAAATAGACTATAAATATACTATATTAGCTTTAAAATAATTCTGGCAGCATGCAGTAAATAGTTGGCTAAATAAACAGTTCAAGTCATCAAGTGATCAGGTAATCATACTCCTGTTATTAATGGATAGGTATGACTCATTTCACTGGTTGTTTCTGCCTAAATAATTCTTCTGCTGCCACTATTATCAAAACTTGCACATATGAAACATGAAAGGTCTTTTTGGACTTGAGCAGAAGTCAGAACATGTCCCTTCAAAAAAAATCCCATATTATGTTTAGACACAGGCAGAATTCCATATTCCATATTCCATAACATATATGTAATATGTAATATATGTCAATCCTCTGCTTTGGCAACAACATATTTCTGTTCATGCCAATAAAGCTACTTGAATTTTACCTTTCAGACCTTTCAGAAAGCTTGTGAATACATGGACAGTCTCAAGGCTATCTGCTATCCATGATAACTACATTATTTATTGTACTTGAGGTACAAAACAATACATTTACTTCTACCACAGTAATTGGTATGTATTGTTTTACTTTTTGGATATAACAGTAGTGAGTAGAATGGGTGTAGTCATGTACTGTTAACTGCAGTCAGCCCATAATTCAAACCAGCTGTGCTGATAAGATTTGAGAGTGACCATCCTCAAACCTTTAACTGATAATTACATGACAAATGATTTGAAAGCTCATTGCTAAATCAGTCATTTGGAGTTAGTATCAATTATTTTCCGGGAGACAAATTTTTATCATGCATTACATTGCATGCCTATACATTCTATTCATTTAAGTGTGCTGTGCTAAAGTGTTTTTTGCTGAAAAATTCATTAACCTTTACCAGAATTATACTTTTAAACCCCATAAATATGCATTAACTTTAATAATGTCTACTCGAGTAAACTGTAATGTATAGTGTGTAATTACACAGTATGTAAAAATAGTGGCAAAATATTATACTCAAACATTACTGACACGTGAACAGTGACATTTCCAGCATTTTCCATTATCAATCAACCATAGCACTGCTTGTGGGTCATTTTAAATCTACTTCTTTCATGTATTCCTGATAGCTACTAAATCAAACCATTATACCTTCTTAGTATTTTCAGTATGCTGATATGGCAGAAACAAATCGCAAATTATCAAGCCCTTTTCGGTTTTAGTATACTGGAAACCCTTTGCATCAGGAGCCATGTAGGCTCCCACATGGTATAGCAGAGTACCCAGACAAGCTGTCTGCACTGTTCAGGAGGAAATTTATGTGAATCAGCATTATAAGTGTGCTGCAAGGCTGAAACCAGATCCGTACTCCTCACACCCGGAATCTCATTGCCCTCATCCAGCCGGCCCATAGAATAAGCTGTAATCAGATCATAGAGTTTTAAGAGGATGTCTGCATTCACCCTAACATCATTCTCACTACATTCCTTTGTGTTCAAGCCTTTGCTGCGGCATCACTCACCTCATGGACATGACAACTTATAGGAGATTTTTTTTTTAACTCAATCACCCAGGTAGCTAACCAATCAGCCAAGCAATTAATAGTTCATTTGGCTCACTGGCTTTTAATTAGTTAAATTTCATTTTGGTTTATCTGGTTTGTTGCAATATCTACTGTCCTGATTTTATCATTAGGCTAATGATGCAATGCCAGGAGGTCCTCCAGTGAGACTGAACAAGTAATTTAGCTGCACCAGTGAGCATCATTTGTGATCATTTTTTTCTATTTTTGCACTGAAATATGTTGGGAATTTTATGTGAAAGCTACACTTGGCAATGTGTTGATGCTTGACAAAGTTCAAACCACAGAAAAAAATATATCCAACTTGTCAAATAATGGAATCCACTGTTCCGGCTGCAAAGAAATCAATAATCGGAGGGTCTACATATTCAGGCTGGACTGAAACTGCAGGAATATGTGAGAATGAAATGGTGGAAAGGGATGCTTGTGCAACACCTTTTTTCTGCCATAGGAGAGTAAAATTAGCCTCGAAGGAGCACTGCTAAAACGTCTTTCCTCTTTTCCAGCCTGTTGGCATGGCTGAGAAGACGCTGGAGCAGGGGTCGGTCAGCATCCCCATGGAGGAGACCAAACTCCACAGCGGTGCTCCTCAGGAGGCGGCGCTGCTCACCCACCTGAAGAAGGTGGAGAACCACATCACCGAGGCTCAGCGCTTCTCCCACCTGCCCCGCCGCTCCACCGTGGACCTGGAGTTCACCGAGCTCTCCTACACCATCCGGGAGGGTCCCTGCTGGCGGAGAAGAGGTACTGTAAGCACAGCTCATACGATAGTAATAAACGTGAGGGGTGAGCAAGCAGCACCCATGATGATCAGTAGCTGGGGTGCAGAAATTTCAGTTTACGGCATTTAAAAAAATATTTTATTCCTCCTGGTTGTTATTCTGTTTTTTATCAATTCAATTCAATTCAGTTCAAATCAAATCAAATCACTTTATGTTTTGCCCCATCCTTCTAGCACACGTGCCTCCACCACCAGCACAAACACACGCACTGACGTAGACTCACATTTACACACAGACATCCACCATGTTGTAGCAGGCAGTGTGGCTGTAGCTTTGCTGTGCTCAGCAGAGTTTAGACATAGTAAATAATTTACACTTCCAGGCTGGCATGCTCCTTTCCTCCCTTTTCTCTGTGTTCTCTAACGATAGGATGTGGCAGAGAGTCAAACCCATGATTGATCTGCTCATGAAATATGAATGGCATTTAAACTCACCGCCCTTATTAATGACAAGACTCCGAGTCTCCAACCTTCTGTACCGGGCTTGGCCATGTCAATTTGTCACCAACGCTCTAGGCTAACCCACCCACTGTAAACCAATCTGTTTAACTAGCTACTATGGTTACATTATATATGTTTAAAGGGCGTTCTTTACTTACATTCTCCATAGGCTGAAAGTGATGCATTGCATTTTTTCCTATGTTATTATCAGTCTCCTTGTCGATATTGATGTGCATTGTGAAAGCTCAGCAGAGGAATGTTTGTTGTTCCATTTTGAAATCTGAGAGTGGAGAGGTGACAAATGAGCAGAGTAGGAGGAGGATCATGGCTGGACTACAGTAACAAACAAACTGGGAACAACCAGGGACTCCTGAGCACCGGTCAATAGATCAGCCTTTGTTTGTATATTGAAGCACGTAAGCTCACTGTGTTTCCTCAGAAGTCTCATCTGAATCAACCCGTAGTTTCTCCCTTTCCTTGTGTTGTTTCAGCAGGGTGCCCGCCTCGGCTTATCAGTCTGATGATGTGTGAGCACGAAATGTTTCAGCCTTTAATAAGAAAGCAGCGACTACCATAAAAAGGCTGGCAAGTCATTTAGCTTCAGCCATTTCCAATCTGACACAGAGTCTAGGTCACATTAACAGTGTTGTATACGCCCTGCTTAACCTCTCTCTGCCTCTCCACATGCAACATCTTCATTATCAACGTACTGCTTGTATTTGACATGTAGCTCATCCTGATGAGCTTGCTGGTCTTTGTGTCTCATGTTAGGGGGCAATTTAGTCTCTTTACTATGGTAGGCCAAAAACCAAGTTGCAAAATACTTGACAACACCACAATGCAATATTATTCCGCCCAACTTTGTGACACTTCACAACAGAGGCGTTATAATCACTAAATCTATCATCTCTGACTCTATCCACCTCAGCTGAAGGTTTCACTTTTAAATGATTTCCCATTCATGATGCAATCTGTCAGTTATGAGCATTACTGAGGGAAATAAAAAAATAATAATAATACAGGTTGTATTTTTAGTTTACCCTCATTATTAACAGACAGGTAACACTTGTCAACCCAGTCACTACACAAACAGAACAAAAACTAACTATATTTGTGGAAGGTTTTAGCTTGTATCCTTAGCAGTATGGAAAGCTCTAAGTTAGTAGTAGTGAAAGCGTTCATTGGCTGTTAGCCTAGAAATTAACACTATAGCAAGATTGTTCACAAAATATTCAGATAATCTGCAGCATTTATCAGATAATGGTATGAATACTGATAGATGATAACCAGTGTTTTTGACAACTGCTTAATAGGTTAGCTGTTAGCAAACAAGTTAGTTAAAGCTAGCTTAGTTTATTTATTTATTTATTGCAGATAAATGAGACGCTCTGCAAAATGCACTTATCACTGTTAGACAGCAAAACCATAAGACTGATAAAAGCACACATGAATATCCTAATGTAATTATCACCTGTGGAATGTTTTCCAGCTCCCTAACTGGGTTTGTTGACGCATCTTCAGCTTCATTTGGGCATACCAATATGGCCTCCACCTTGTGGGCAGTTTATGATTACTTTAGCCATCCAGAGTATATTATAAATCAGTAGTTGAATGGCAGTTTTGCCCGTGTCATTGCTTCTTCAAGTAGTTCAGTATTTCAGACCGTGTTAAAATGCTATATTAATGAGCGAGTGATGTCATTACTGACTACAATTTTACATCATATGTAAGGCTGATGGAGCATGCTATGTACAGAAATGCAAATATACAGTAAGGAACATCACAGGTTGAAATTCTTGAAGACGCGAAGTGCCACTTTAACACCTTTTTATACCTTGTTGAGACCTAAAAAACGACTGTGCTGAGTATTTTGCAACATGGTTTTCGCCCCATCGGCCTTCCATAATTTGCTAAATTCATAAAACAAGCTAATGTCTGAACAGTGCAAAATCAAAGCCGAAGAATAGATGTAATTACAACATTATAGTTCCACTGAGCACAAAAAAATAAATAAATAAAAATAAACAAAACATGAACATAATTTCATGGCTTAATTGGTACACTGGCACACAGCTGGGAGAGGGGGAAGATAGGAGAAAAGAGATGATGTACAACACTAACGATGAGCCATGAACTCATGATGTCAGAAGTAGATGCCTCTTAGTCTTTGAGTCACTGAGACACACCTCATGAGTCATTCCTAAAACCGTCTACAACGAAGAGGAAGAGCTGAGCAGGAGGGCTTTATGTATGATTTTATTGTATACTATAAAATAACAGGGAGATGCTCTAAGTGCAATGCGAATGGAGAGGGTCAGCGGACTTGTTTCTCTTGCTGGCAAAGAGACTCGAGCGAAACAGTTCTCAGGAAGGTGAGGGGAGGTATGAGCCGCCCTCTGTCCCCATCTGTTTTTGTAGACTGTTTCTGGGGAGGGCGGCCATTTATCCCTGTTATGATGAAGCTGCTGTGACCTGCTTTCATGTTGAGGGTATTCTCCTCCTAAGGGAGATTACTTAGTGGTGTAACACTCGCTCAGCCATGAAAGGAGAGGGAGAGAAAGAGGGAGAGGAAGAGAGAGAGAGAGAGAGAGAGAGAGAGTTGACATGCCTATAGGTGTTTGGCCTCTGCATGCTGTTATTTACTGCTGCTTGCTGTCCTCCATATTTGCGCCCTCTGCTTTCATGGCTGAGCTCGCTTTACACCGCTAAATAATCTCTCTCGGGATTTTTGTTTGTTAGGAAGAGGCATGCAGTCATTTGTGGGAGATAAAGTCCCAGCTTAAACATGCTTTTGTGCTTTTTAGTCTGTGCCCCTTTTCAAATGTATTACCATGCACAACATTATTCAACATTACGACAAAGATATGAGCTGCCTCCCAGCTAATGTGTTATCATGGCTTTGTAGAATGCTTATGAAAGTTTATGATTGAGGTGATTCATCACATTTAAATGGAAATAGCTTATGTGCAGCTTTGTGCTGTTGTATAGGAATCTTTTATGTGAAGATTTTTTTTCTGTTATCTGATATACAGTATTTTCATATTCAGACAGGAACACACAGTTATCACAGTTATGACAAGAAAACTGGTAGCAGTTTCAGATCTGTGTCAAGGATCTAGTGCATTAGATAATACATACATAGAGTGCTAATGCGTTAGTATGGAGCATGGGAGTGGCCACTGGAAAAAAAAAAGCCCATGAGATTAGACATCAGACACCACAACTTATTAAAATGTGCATGTTTTTCTTATTTTTCTTAGCTGGTTCCATAATCATTTGAATTTGGTTGATTGAATTTATTTCTGTATTTAGTTGAATTAAGATTTATTTAGTAAAATGCGAGTTTTGATAAGGTGTAATGGATAGAGATTCAGTTATCAACCACAGTTACCAAGATATAGTTGCACAGTTGCACAGCAACACATTATTGTTAGTGAGAAACAACTGATAATGATATCAAGAGCTAAAGGGCACTATGGCAATAATCATCAGTATGCCGACTTGGGGGTTGTTATGGACTTGATAGTTTGATCAGGTGCAATAATTCCTGTTAGGCCACATGGAAAGTAGCTTTTCTGCGACTATCCTACAGCACATCTCAGAAAGGGGCTGGGAGATTGCTCTGGTGATGTATTAACCTGTCAGAGAATACATTTTTGTCTTTGTGCATGCTTTTCATGTAACTCAAACACAACATGGCCACTCCTCGGATCTGTATGTTTGCTTGTTCTTTGGCAAACTAACTAAATATTGCAGAGGCAGATGTAAAACCACTACCCATCTTTTCACTGCACTGATACAAAGTTGATCAAATTTTCCACACACCGTGTATATCCCTTCCTCAGGGAATGCACAAGGGAAAACACAAAGGCTTAGGGTGAGGGAACTTAGGTTAAATTACAATAACACACAAACACACACCGATTAAGTGTGAGGCAAGAAAAACAACTTTTGTTACAGTGAGGTAAAAAATATGAGTCATACTTTGTGGAAAACCCCTTCATTCATTGTACATGTTTATTTGCGAATAAACAATATAGACCATCTTCACAGCAGCCATTTTGACATGAAATAGTAGATAAACACAGGTGTTACTAATCACATTAATTAAAGCTCTGTACCTAAATAGAACAGAGCCTTAATTAATGTCATTAGTAACACCTGTGTTTACCTACTATTTTGTGTCAAAATGACTGTTGTGAAAAAGGTCTATTACTGGCATTGGGTTTGAACTACCATTGATGTCATTGGTGTGCACTTCTGCTTTTTGAATGATTCCCTTTAAATTCATGAGATTTCCTATGAATTACTGTGAGCTTTCCTAGGAATTGTCATTTGATTCCCAATGATTTGTAAGATTCACTATGAATTCCCATGAGAGATCAGCCTGGACCTGCTGAGTGAGAGTACTTCCTACTTAACACCCCACACTGTTAAATCCATAAATGCGTGTATGTCGTTGTGGTGCCACGGGTGGACGATTGAGCTTAGCAATACATGGAGGTGAGCTATCTGTGTCACCACAGTGAGCAGTCAGGATGCGCCTGCCGCCGTGCTCAGATAAAACTATTAGCATGCGCGACCGTTAGCGCCGGGTTAGATCATCTGTATGCGCCACATGCCAAGGCAGGGCTGCTTCACTGACAGGGGGCTGCTCTGCTGTCTGACTAGAGCCTGTCTGATGTAATAACACTGCGGAGGAGGGGTGGGGGCATCGTCATTAGACCGTGAGGGTTAGAAAAGGCTAGAAACTCCACTGGGACCCCTAATTACACAACCCGAGACAGGAAGAGCAGCAGTGTTGGAGTGGAGGGGTGGGGGAGGTGAGGGAGATGGGGGAGACGGGCACAGCACCGGCCTTCAACCTGAGCTCCAACTCCAGCTGACTCACTTTTTCTGTCCGGGGATATAGAGGTGTTTTAAAGAGTGGATGTATGCATGCATGGCCAAGCAGATGGGCTATGAGTGTAAAAGTACCATAAGTTTGATGTCAAATCATTTGGTGACAGCAGGAACTGTCACCTGTTACTGTCAACAGTACACGTTTAATTTTGCTGTATCATCCTTACAATTGTGTTCCGTATATCATTTTTTCCCAATTAGTTTTTGTCTTTTTTTTAAACGTCCTGATCAAAACACTGAATCTTTATATCGGGGAATGAGACATAAACAAGACATTGAGTTTGGCTGTCATCGCCACTGACTCTAAAATATTACAGAATCATAACTGTTATCGACTTGCTTCATTAAACATCTGCCACTATCAATTTCCATCTGTTGTCTCATCAGAAACTTTGGACTAAAACTGATCTTCTTTGCAACCCCAAATATCCCCAAAACGCACTCAAAACATTTCAGTGCAGTTCACCATCAGTGGAGAAATGTGAATGTGGCTGCTCTTGTCTTGAATGCTTGCTTGGAAATTGTCTCCATAATTAGAAATAGGACATGAGTAAAAATGTCCCTTCAGTGCCATCTTTTAAATCACTTCTTAAAACTCACTTTTATAAACTTGTTTTTATGTAATTATCATCTCTTATTAATTAGCCTTGATCTCCCTTTTAATCCTATGCTCTTATGTTTCTTGTTTTGCTTACATTGCCTTTCCCTGTTGCTGGGGATTTCCTTTTTGGCAAAGCAGTATAAAGCTTTGTTTTGAAAAATGCTATATTGAAATAAGAGGAAACTCCTCTGTGACAGTATGATTTTGTGCTGTTTGCTCCGATGTTGTTGTGTTTTTCTTTTTATCATTAGGATAGAAAGTAGCTGACAATCAATCATATTGGTGTTTCCCCGATATAAAGATCTCACAGTAGAAAAATAGATGTCAAAACTTTGGATTAACATGTCTTACAATGATTGATGAGAACAACTTCAGTGCGATTACCTAAAGCATTCTGAGTAATTGAGTTTTTTCTCAGGTTACAAAGCCCTGCTCAAGTGTCTGTCAGGAAGATTCAACAGCAGAGAGCTGATTGGCATCATGGGGCCCTCTGGAGCCGGGAAGTCCACTCTGATGAATATTCTGGCAGGCTACAGGTGAGATGTGGACGGATATGGGACTAGTTAGGGCCAAACTAGCTTCTGAACGGTTTGAATTCTCTTATTTCTTGGTATATTCACATTTTTGTCAACTTTACTCAGCGATGTGTAGATTGTTTTGTGCATGGTTCTCGGTGACAAGGTCATTTGTGTGTGTTTGGAAACAGAGAGACGGGGATGAAGGGTCAGATCCTGGTGAACGGCCGACCGAGGGACCTGAGGACCTTTAGGAAGATGTCCTGCTACATCATGCAGGATGACATGCTGCTGCCACACCTCACTACACGGGAGGCCATGATGGTGAGGTCACTTTAAAGCTCCTCCACCAGCTACCTCACTGAATCATAAGCTGTGTCTCAATTAAGAGGCCGGCCGCTTTGAAAGATGCGGTCTACAAAGGTGTGTACTTCAGAGCAGCGAAGGCTAGGCCCTCTAGTTCGCTAATGGTCACTAACTGGGACGGCCTGCTGCAGATTCCCCTTTGCTTCATCAAGTGTTCCCCCTGCTAGCATAGCCTCAGCACAGATGTTTAGCATTATTCCACAGCAAAGTGCGTTGACGCTCATATGATTGTAACTGAAATTTCAAAGCTTTTAATCACCATTTTCATCATTATTTTCTTAACTTTTAGTTATGCTCGTTAACATTGGAAAATATGAGATTAGGTTACAATGTCATCTTTTGCATTTTGCACATTCTTCGATTTGCACTTACATTTGTATATGAAGTCTTCACTTTCCCCTCCAACACTTGCTGTCGCTGTAGCTTTCCAAAATGACAACTGTGCAAAATGAATGTTGGGATGCAGAGGACAGAAAAGGATACTGTGGTTGTGCCCTCCAAATTTTGCTAAAAGAAAGCTGCATATCTAGTCTCATTTGGAGGACACCCTAGTCTGGGACAGCTGTGTCAAGCGACTATGATGTATGCGGTCTTGAAATGTGACCTTTGAAGGATGCGGCCCCTGAATTGGGACATTGTTCTAATGTTCAATAATCGCTGTACTTGGTGCTAAATCACATCTGTCCCTCAGGTCTCTGCTAATCTGAAACTGAATGAGAGCATACAGGTGAAACATGAATTGGTAAGTTTTAATTTTTTAATGCAATGTTGTAGGTATTTAATTCAGTGTGTGTTATTTATAGTCCTCTAGATTTATCCGTATGTCCTTACATTCCTCTTTTGTGTCCCAGGTGGATGAGATCCTGACTGCTCTGGGCCTTCTGGACTGTGCCCAGACCCGCACCATGTCTCTGTCTGGTGGCCAGTGTAAGAGACTGGCCATCGCCCTCGAGCTGGTCAACAATCCCCCTGTCATGTTCTTCGACGAACCCACCAGGTAAGAGCTACGACCCGTCTATTTCAGTTCGATCTCACCATAATACAAATCTGACCTGTCTGTTTGCACTCACCTATCTCTCTCTCTCTGTGTATTTTTGCCTCTGAACTTGTCCTGTGTGTCCCATCCCAGTGGTCTGGACAGTGCGTCCTGCTTCCAGGTGGTGTCCCTCATGAAGTCTCTGGCTCAGGGAGGACGGACAATCATCTGCACCATCCATCAGCCCAGCGCCAAGCTCTTTGAGATGTTTGATAAGGTAATTTGAGTGCGTACAGTATCAGACAGGTCTGGTTTTCCATTAACTGCTTCACAGATCGTAGCACTGCAGGTTAGCATGATATATTTGAACTAGCTGTACCGTGGTCGTCATCCAGGCCTGTTGTTATGTCAGTTGTTCATGTATTATTCAGAGAATCAATGCCAGAGTGTTGGGAGCTATGCTGATTACTGTGTATCTGTGTTATGTCTCCATCAGCTGTACATCCTCAGTCAGGGCCAGTGCATATACAAGGGTACCGTCCCTTACCTCATACCTTATCTGAAGAACTTGGGCCTCCACTGCCCCACTTATCACAATCCTGCCGATTTCAGTAAGTGCAGGAATGCAATGTGTGTGTGTGTGTGTGTGTGTGTGTGTGTGTCTGATGTCGAGTGGTACATTTGTTCTCACTGCCTTGTCCTCTCTGCCTCCAGTCATTGAGGTGGCCTCAGGGGAGTATGGGGACCTGAACCCAGTGCTGTTTGAGGCCGTCCAGGGAGGATTGTGCTCAGATGAGAGCAAAAAGAACTCCAGTGACAAAACTGACTCTTCCTGCCACTCTCAGTGTCACAGTGTAAGTAACACAGCTACTTATATTGCATAATAAAAAAAATTGCATAAAACCATAAAACAATAACAATGGCCACCTTTATTTGTCTTCAAGAATAGGCCTCAGAAGTCAGATGTAATGTTCACCACAAATATGGAATCTAAATATGGGGAAAATCCATGGGGTTTTCATATTATCATACCTGTCACAGTCTGTAATTTAACCTAGTATTTAAAACTTGACAATTTATATCTGCACGGTTCTCTCTAGCTGGCTGTTCTGTGCTGAGCTTTGTCCAATAAATTTACAACTACAATCATTCTAGCTTGCTTCTGAGACCTAGAAAAAAATACCTGGTTAGCAGCTACCATGTTAATTTCTTTGGTTGATCTGTAATCTTTGTTCAAGAAAACAACAGAAGTATTAAGAAGAGAAGAATCACTACAACTCAATTTATGTGCAGCATGCCGTCATGGGTAGCTAACCACTTTTTTAAAAATACACTAATTGTGTTCAGGTTATAAAAAATGTGCAAGGAATTTTCTTTTTTCTTTCTTTTTTTTTTTATACAAGCATCCAAATGTCATAAATTATTTTGAAGGAATTAGGAAAACCCCCAGTCATTTCTCCCATAGACAATCAATTTTTTTCGATCTGGAAGCATCGAAAATGCTAACAAATCAGAGACAAATGACGACATGACTTCTGACGCCTATTGTATTGACAGGAAATTACATTAGCTTCGCTCAATTTCCTTCAGTTGTTTCTGGTAGATTACCTGCATTCATTAAACACTGATTGACCTACTCATTTACATAAAAGAGATCCAGAGATATTCTCTTTATTAGTCTTGCTGGTGGATCAAAAGTGGAGCTGCAGATTTACAGTGCACTCCCAGTTCTACAGTTCAGCCTCTATCACTTACATCAGTTCTCAATTAATTCTCAGCTTAATTAGTTTGAACCGCACAAAATGAATGTTAAAACTTGGCGATGATGTTCAAAGGCTGATAATTTGTTAATGACAGAGGTGTCCTTTATGAGAGAGAGGTGCAGAGAGAGGCGTCCCCTGCAGTCAACTGTGGGCTTTTGTGGGAAAAGCTAAATCCTCTGCAACAACAAAACATCTGAAGGCCCCAAAACCCAGAATCACTCCCTGCCAATATACCCTCAGTGAATTGTAATACATTTTACCCTTTCTCGTCTGCCTTATGACTTATTTTTCCCCAAGCATCTCAGCCAGTTTCTCTTCTCCTCCCCTCTCTCTATCGATCTCTGTCTCCGCCGCCTCCCTCGGCTTCCTCAGACTCTCTTTCTCTGTCTCCATGATTCATAAGTCACTCTTGATAAAAGCATCAGTTAAATGCCTAAAGTGTAAATGTAAATCTCTAGAGCTCTCCCAGTTACACCATGGCATTACTCATGTTCTGTCCATGGTGTTTTCCCTTGTAAGCTCTTTTATCTAGAAGCTTCTTCTACTTCCACCCTTTAAACATTTTTAGTTTCTCTTTTCTTTGTTCTCATCTTGTTTTTTGTTTCCTTTTAACCATAACCCTAGGAGATCTGCTTGGTTCTCTATTCTTGTGTATTTTGTCATATGGCCCACAAAATTTTTCACCTCTTTGATTATTTGTTGATGATTTAAGAAATTAATCAACAGTATTGACATGTTGTAAATGTCAAGTACATTTTGAAAGATACCGACCTTTAGGGAAAGTGTTTTTCTTATGAACTTAGGCTGGATTCTCTGTTTCTACTCCAAATCTCTGCAGTCATTCATCACCGAGTGTACGCGGCAGAGAGCAGGCGCTCTGTGTTTGGAAAATTTTTTTTTTTTTTTTTTGGCATTTTGGAGCCAAAATAAATCCAAAATAGATCTGGGTTTCAGGACCCATACCAGTTATGCAAGCATAGTAATCTCAGGAAATAACAAATTCTTACATGACATGACAAAGACGCATATTTACAGAATAAAAACAGACTTTCCAGTCAATCAGTCTGCATGGGTCAGACTTGCTTGTATTCCTCCACCCATTTTTCATGCTCTAGATCAGGGGTTTTCAAAGTCTGAGCCTGTGGGCCTCCCCTTGGACAAGACTTAGAAAATGGCGCCTCTATCCGCTTTAGCTTAGCTCAATTTGTGGATTTCTATGGGGTTTTGCAGCTGCTATTTGATCTCACAGAATTCATTAGTGGAGCTAAGCTAGCCTAATATTGCTGCTGTGCATGACTTCAAACTGCACGCAAGTACATAAAAAGGCATGATTTGAAAGGCATCTATTAATTTGTCTGTCTCTTAATTCTCTGTTCACCTGAATGACAGACATTTAGGCTATTTTCCAGCATGGTCTCCTTTTTATGACTAATAAAAAAAAAAAGGTTTAGTAGAGATCCTTCATGAACATCTTTTTCACCTTCAGTGTCTGAGCCTCCCCTGAAACTATCTGGCGCCCCCCTGGGGGGTCCCGCCTCCCTCTTTTAAAACCTCTGCTCTAGATTAATGAAAGGTTTTGTTGCAACATGACACTGCAACATGCAACATCTTTTTATCCAGTAGTTTTGCTGTGTCTGTCTGTAAAGCTGATGATACACGGGCAATTTTTGGGGACAAATTTAGAACAAAATTTGCATGCAGTTTTTATGCTTTCACTGACGACAATTTGTCAGTTGGAAATCTAGCCAAGCGAGATCAGAGAGCAAGTTTTGGTAGCAACCGTTCAACTTCAGCCAATAAGAGACAAGAAAACTGGTCAGGTGACCTGCCATCTTCTACCGACGATACTTCAAATGATGATGGCAGACATACTGTAAAACAAACATAATAACCTGTTGATAATTCTGCACAATTAATCTCTAAATCCAATATGAACTACAATAAAAAAAAACTGTATAAATATCAAACAACTAAGAATAATTGTGTTTTTATATAGGATAGATCAATAGATAGATAGATAACTTTATTGTCTGTCACATAGTAACAGAAATTTTCCTTTGACAAGGCTCAACAATAAATAATACACACATACATTTAGGCTAGCTGTTGGCTGCTAGTAGAAAAAGTTACAAAAGAGGTTATTCTTCACTGTTGATAAAACTACCTGAATCTATACTTTAGCAAAGTGTAGTGGATAAATTAAGAACAAAAATTGCCCGTTGCTTTCTTTGCACATTGCCTAGTTGCTCATACTCATTGGCCCCAAATTTGCCCCCCAAAATTGATATATCAACAGCTTAATACTTAACTGAACCTGTGTCCTCACTCTCTCTCCACAGGACACAGGAACCCTTGAGAAACACAGTTTTGCCACCAGTACATTCACCCAGTTCTGCATCCTGTTCAAAAGAACCTTTATTACGATATGCAGGGACATGGTAAATCATCTACTTGATTTTCAAATTATGTGAAATCAAACAGTGATTGGTCAAACTGATAAAGGGAAGCAAGTTTCCTGTCGGTATAAGGTGAGAAGTTTTAAGTTGTGCTGATGTGTGTTGTCAAGGTATTGACCCACCTCAGGGTGATGTCCCACCTATGTATTGGAGTGCTGATCGGCCTGCTCTATCTCAACATCGGCAACGATGCCAGCAAGGTCTTCAACAACACCGGCTTCCTCTTCTTTTCCATGCTGTTCCTCATGTTCGCTGCCCTGATGCCAACTGTCCTCACCTGTAAGATACCTCGTCTGGGGAGGGTTTGGAAACATTTGCTTGGCCGTGTTGTTATTCTAGTTTGAGTCCTAATGTCTTACAATATTGCTCCACAGTTCCTCTGGAGATGTCTGTGTTTATGAGGGAACATCTCAACTACTGGTACAGCCTGAAGGCCTACTACCTGGCCAAGACCATGGCTGACATACCATTCCAGGTAAAGTTTACACTGATATAATACACAAGCCGAGGTGGGAAGGAACTAGGTAATTTTACTTAGTACTATATTTGAATACGATACTGACGTTTTTCTAAGCAGCCATTTTGACATGAATAGCAGGTAAACACAGGTGTTACTAATGAAATTAATTAGGGTCCATTCCATTTAGGTCTAACAGAATCCTGCTATTGTTGTTCATGCTGGCTCACTGGAAAGACTCTGCTACACTTAAATGGAACACAACCTTAATTAATGTCATTAGTAACACCTGTGTTTACCTGCTATTTCATGTCGAAATGCTTGCTGTGAAAAGGGTCTTTTTAGAGCTACTTGCACTTTACTTGACTATTTCTATTTTGTGAGACTTTCTTATACTTTCACATTTTAAAGGGAAATACTCTAAGTTTTTCTACACATTTATCCGCTGTAGTTACTAGCTCTTTTGCAGAATAAGCTTTTGCATACAAACCTACAATGAGCTCATAATATATGGTGCATTGTAAGAGTTGAAACTATCCAGCTGTATATGGAGCCTATAGACCTGCATCATTAACATACTTAATATCGGTTAATGCATCAGTAATTTAACACCCTGAAAGGAACCATCATTCATATTGAGCACCTTTACTTTTGATACTACATTTTGCTACAAAAACATTATTATTTTTCCTTTTTGAAAGCAGGATTTTTACTGGAGTATTTTTCTTTTATGATATTGCTAATTTCACTTTCAGTGTGAACTAGTGGCACTAAAAACTCTCCTCCTCTTTCAAAGGTGATTTGTCCAATCATGTACTGCAGTATAGTGTACTGGATGACTGAGCAGCCTCCGGAGGCCGGTCGCTATCTGCTCTTCATGGCCTTGTCCACTTCCACAGCCCTGGTCGCCCAGTCGCTGGGTCTGCTTATAGGAGCTGCATCCACCTCGCTGCAGGTGGGCAAATCTGCAAGTCTTCTCTTATGAAACTCACAGATTAAATGACAAACAGGTTTAATCTACAACATTTACTTCATTGAGCACCAAATTGAGCAATTAATGTAGTCCCTAAGTCACCACTTTCTCACTCACTTCCTCCAGAGCAATTTTTGGTATTTTGTTTTTTCTTTCACTCTCCAGGTGGCAACCTTTGTGGGTCCAGTCACAGCCATACCTGTACTCCTCTTCTCTGGCTTCTTTGTGAATTTCGACACCATCCCCAAGTACCTACAGTGGAGCTCATATGTGTCCTATGTCAGGTATTGTCATCTGCTTTATGCATTTGAACATATAATGTAAACCAGTGCTTCTCAAACCAGTCCAAGTTTTTGTTCCAGCTCTGCTCTTGCACACCTAGATCAAGTGGGTCCTTGAGGACTGGTTTGAGAATTGATATAAATTAGTTCAGTTTTGACTTAAGTAAACTGTTTTTACTGAGTCTTTGTTTTGGCTCTGCCTTCAACGTCCCTTGATTAGCTAACTAACCAGCTTAAGTGCAAGTAAACAACAATAGCTCAAGATAACAAAGTGTAATACAGTCTTGGTAACTACTGCTGCTGAATAAGCTGTAAATTCTGTCATCTATAACTGACTACATCCTTACAAATCCGTACATACAAGCAAACCCACAAAACAGTGACTGATGAATAGATTTAGTTAGGGACAATCAGTGTTGTAGGTCAGCCCTGCTCGGGTGGTAAAAATTATCTTCCTCCAGTTAAGGTTTCTAAGAATGCTCCGTCACTTTCTTCAAACAGATAAATTATTGACCTTTGTACTCATGGCTTTAAAAC
The DNA here is from genome assembly GCA_900302535.1 of Neoniphon sammara. Classification (NCBI taxonomy): domain Eukaryota; kingdom Metazoa; phylum Chordata; class Actinopteri; order Holocentriformes; family Holocentridae; genus Neoniphon; species Neoniphon sammara. The sequence continues at coordinate 15,437 of OMKZ01036249.1, read as the reverse complement.
GCAGTGTTATATAATAAGAGTTAAACAACTTATTTTCCTTGAATTCTTGACCAGGTATGGCTTTGAGGGAGTGATCCTGTCGATCTACGGGATGAACCGGTCGGAGCTGCAGTGTCCAGGCCTGGTGTGTAAGTTCCAAAAGCCAGAGGAGGTCCTGCAGCTGCTGGACGTGGAGGACGCCAAGCTGTATGTGGACTTCATGGTCCTGGGGGTTTTCTTTCTCATCCTCAGGCTAGCCACTTACTTGGTCCTGCGCTACAAAGTCAAGTCAGAGCGTTAAGACGTCCATCGTCCACCGCTCATGGATTTGGACGCTCACACATATCCCCTGCAGTATGAGATAGTAAGCAAACGTATAGTCTCTTTTTCTCTCTCTCTCTTGCTCTTTCCACACATGTGCAAACATATACATGTACTCACACACACACACACACTCCCATTTGAATGAACGCAGCTATCTGAAAGCTGTGCTGCACCATCACCCAAACTGTACAGTACAATATTATCTTTGAAACAGTTTGTTATTCAAGAAAAGGGGAGATTAGCTCAGACTAAGGAGTGATATTTTCCTCCCTTGCCCATACTTAGTTGTCCTCCAGTTAATAGTATTTTTGTTAAGAGTGTTTAAAGTTCACCATTACTGTTTGAGAACATTGTGTAACTCCACCGTACAGTACACGAACTGAATACCTGACATAATAACAAGCATGTTTCCTTCTCGTGAGAAACTGGGATGTGTAGATATTAGATGAGGAGGTTCCTTGCAGACGCCACACAGTGCTGCAATTACTTGAGCTAAAGCCATGTCCTATGGGATTAGGGGGAGACACAGTAACCGTCCTTGTGCGGGATTGTCCGGGACCTTTATCTAACTTCTCCCCTCCAATGCCTGTAACGGTCATCTGTTATGACCTTTCCTCAGCCGTCCACACCACAAGCTCATGAACTGATATTTAATTGGATGACACCCCTCCCAGTGGCCCAGGAACAAGGCTCCAAGAACGATGGACACATTCTCAGTGCCACCAGGAAAAGGGACAAATATTTAGTGCCAGAAAACCCTTGTAAGGCTGCTGTCCCGCCTTCTGGGTCAGCTTATCAGATGTCCTTTCCATGAGATAGGATACGCTGGCTTCTCTCGAAGGAATACAGCCTCAACAAGGACTGCCAGAGGATGATTTACCTTTGGTTTCTATCTCCAGTGCGAATCATGTTGGCAGGCCCTCTGCCCCACCAGTAATGGAGGTCGAATGTTTAGGCATGGATGAGGTATCCTTGAAAATGTTCAGTTCAGCTCGCTGCAGTGTATTTCAGATAGAGAGAGGCTATGGATCCACCCTCCTACTAGCCCCACAACTTTACCTTGCTCCTTTTTACGCTCCTAACATTTCGCATCTGTTTCTGCCATAACCAAGTAACCATTGAGTGGATGAGGAGAACACCTAGGAGCATAATGTGAATCCAAGCATGATGGGAGCTGCTGATTCCAGACTGATGCAGAGCGCTGGCTTCTGTTGGATACAAGGAGAGAATGATGTTTTAGTGAAGTGCAATAGCCAATTCTATGGTAAAAAAAAAGAAAAATAAAGTCACGTTTGTGTAAATGGTGTCATTCTTTTGACACGAATCTCTGAACCGCTTGTTTCCGCTTGTCGTACGACTCTTTAGCAGGCTCTTCCTGGAGCTATATGAAAGGAAAAAATCTTTTTTTCTCCCTCTGCTTTGCTGATGTCCGACAGATGTGTGTTGTCCAAAACAATGCTAGATACTTGAAATGCTGGCTGGACGGTTTTTGTGCCTCTGAATTAGAATGGTATGAGTTTGTTCTGCTTCAGTGCTCATTGTTTGCACATACACCTTATGTCAACATACGTGCTGGCACACACACAGACACACATCACACACACATACACACACACTCACACACACTTAAACATAAATGCTCACACATTCACGTGCGCGCACACACACACACACACACACACACACACACACACACACACACACACACACAAATTCACCCTTGGCAGTGTTTAGAAAAGCCTCTCCTTGTCACAAGGCAATGCAATTATTATTTTCCAATAGACTTGCTATGAAATATTTCTTACTCAAACTATGCTACTTAGTAACCCTTATTATAATGCATAAAATAATGTGAGTATATAATCAATGATTGTACAGTGAATATGTTATGCTGTAAAGAAATGTACATTTGCACTTTTCGATGTTTGTTTTAATTATTTTTTATTTATTTGTATTTAATTTTATTTTTATATATCAATGTGATGAATGCTGCTTGAAAGTATAAGGGGAAAACAGCAACTGAATGTTGCATGATCACTTTAGGAATGAAATTTATGAAATATTAAATTTCAGAATATAGCGCAATGATTTCTTTCCTCATCCAAATGTATTTATTCTGGCATTTTTGAGAAGGGGCAAAACCCCTCTCCTTTTTGCTGTACATTTTTACATTATCTGGAATTATGTGATTTCACAGATAAAGATACAGAAGGGGAAGGATCATAAGTGAGAGGGAAAAAAAGAGGCAGAAAAAGTCTGTGTGAAGTGTGTTAGACAGCAGGAAGCAAATGCACCATAATGTAGCACGTGGTCAGGCCGCCAATCTGTTAAGGAACAAATTGGATTAGAAAGCAGATCAATAATCACTATCACTGTTCCCCTGATCAAGTTTTATATGGAGAGACACCATTGCAGCAGCTGAGGTTTGGAGGCTCTCATTAATAGCAATAGTTAATGTTATGATTTTTCACTTGTTTTACCTCCCATGGCTATGGCATTAGTAATAATGCCCATAGTATGAACTTGATTTTGTTGTTGTGCGTACCAATTTTATTGTTGTGCTTACCAGTTTTATGATGTGCAATAACCATCCAAAGGTATTTTAGCTCTTTGAGACTAAATTCATGAAGGGCAAATGTGACATGTGACAATCTGTCTACACATCATTTTACATTTTTGTCGTGTCTTTTCCAAAAAAAAAATCAGCTTCTGGTGAGTAAAAGTGGCAAATTTGGTATACACGCTTGCATACTGGATAGCTGAAGAAGTGGCAAGAGGGTAATAATAAAAGTATAATGAGGATGGGTGATGGATAAGCTATAGCCACTTGGCAGATCGGTTGTCACTCTAAAATCGGACTCAGTTAAAATAATTGCTGCTCAAGAAGGTACAGGAAAATCTGCAGCCAGGAAGAAATTACTGCAAAATTCAACTTTACTGGCTATATGGCAGATATGTGCCCAAATTATGGCAAAAGCTGTGACTGGCTAACAGAACTGTGAGTAAAAAATGCTCAAAAAAAAGAAAGAAAAAGTGATCTGCATAAAGAGAACAGAGCCAGGAAAGGAAACAGAGCCATCCCAGGCACAAAGCAGGGATAATTAGCAGTTTCATAAAGTCACTAATCAGCCCAGGCAAGCCTTGGGCTGAAGTATAAAGGCTTGTGGTACCAAAGAAAAAAAACTAATTATCACCCTTCTGCTTCAGTACCTGAAATACAGAAGGGGGGGGGCTCCTTTCAGTCAGATTCTCCTGTCCAATTTTCTCTTTAACTTGCAGAGTGAAATTTGACAAGAAAGAGCGCTCCGTCAAGGCATCCACGGTACATTTTTGTAGCTATTCAAATCCCATTAGATCCCGCTCTGACTTGCCCTCCAGGATAGCAAGATAATCCAATAAGCCTCTGTGACAAATTGTATGCTTTTATGGAGTATTTACAGTATCTTTGAACACGGTTACTTGCTATGTAAATGGTCACTTTGAATTCTCCTAAAAGTCTCTTGCTCGTTAAGATGTTTTTTTTTTGTACTCTCATCACAATCATATATGTTTCAGCTCCGATGGAAATCTTGAGCATTTGAATTGTAATTAAGTGCAGCGGGGTTCTGAAACTGAAGGAACCATGGATGTGGCTGATGAGCTTAAATCAAAATGAACATGTTTACTAAATTTGACACTTTGATTTATCACATCACTGTATCACCTGTTTGTCAATGTAAGCCATCAGACGTTTTTTTTTTTCTTTCACTCTATCATGCATGGTAAGCAGTAATATACAGTATATCCCTCAAGAAAGCTCCAACTGTCTGATGGTAAATTAGTAATGGAATGGCAGGCTGTTTACACAGATTGTTTATCTTCTGTCTGATTATGATTTGTTTATGATTTTCTGTTTGATATATGTTTTCTCAACTCAAACAATGCAAACTCTGTGTACTGAACGCTGTTCCAAGGATTATAATAAAGATAACAATTTATAACCTTTTCCCCTGCTCATACTGAGAGGATTTGTGCCAACGTTCATCGCTGTTTGCTCACATTATTTGCCTACAAATCTCAAACATACATACAAATATGATCTTTAATGATGTCATCCCGGTCAAAAATCAACAATAAATCACCTTAACACATACATTTCTGGAAATTATGTCGTCTGCTGAATCAGATATCACCACCTTACATAGAGCACTGGACACTGGGTTCATTTGCAATAACCATCAGCATGTGCACATGTTTGTGTGCAGGCATAGGGGGGCAAAGCGTGATCAGCTGTCCGATGTGCATGTGTGAAATTTGCCTTGAGCCTACATATATGCAAGAATACAATCATATCCTCAAATATGCACCTATTTATTTATATACTTATGTTTAAATATAACCATGTTCCATAATAAATGTGCTATGAACAAAAGGTCCAGTGGCTCTATGATTTTGACAAAGCCTCAGATACCTAACATGGACTGTCTGTCTGCTGTCTGTACTGTCATTTGCAGGCAGGCGTTTTATTTTGTATGATTCAACTTGCAATATTAAAAATGGAATTTCCCTCCCAAAACTGAAAAATCTGGTGCACAATATCCTGCACACATTAGTTTTGTTCTAGAGGTTTTGTTGGTTTATCCCCAGACAGTCATTAAGTTTCTCTGCTTGTAAAAACACCATCATTCGCTATAAATTATGAAACACTGTGAAATTGTGCACATTCAAGCTAGTCCAATATTCCATCAACTCACGCAATTAGACATCAGTGGTTGTTGAAATGCTTGATGACAGCTGATTAGTCTTTCTTCATATTAATCGTTCTTAATATAAAAAATAACTGATTGGTGGTGATGTGGCCATCTTGTGTTGTTTCTAATGTCCTTTATTCTACTGAGTTGTAAATTTGATGAAAGCTTTAATAGTCAGAGCACGTTGGTTTCAATAAACGACTCCATATTGTAGCACCAAGTGCTGCTGAACATTTTCCTTACTTCGGATATGCTTTTGTTAATTTTTTTGAGGCACTTTGGTTCGAGGGGTTCATATCTGCAGCGATGTTCTCTGTTTTCAAATGACAATATTGAGAGCAAATAGCACTAAAATTAAACATGCACACAACTTATTGAATGTAAGGTTGATAATAGTGTTCGAAACTAACTCTGATCACGGAAAATTAAAAGTGCATTCAAACAGTTTAGTCATTCTTTTTTATATGCCTGTCATCCACATACATACATCTGCCTGAGGTGACTGTGTCAGGGTGTGTCAGACAACACAGCAGCCATATACAGCACATCAGGATGTGGGAAACGCACAGACATCTTGCTATCATACTGCCTGGGTGTTGGTAGAAGCAGAAGTCAGAGCTCAGTGTAGGCGGCCAAAACACAGAGAACTGAGACTATAATGAACATTTGGGCTTGTTGCCGATTCACCACTGCTGTACCCTACACTTGGTCTCATATGACCGCCATCTGCAAAGACAGGTAGTTAGACTGGGGCAAGATGGGGAACTAGATTATAGGCATGGGAGCAGAGAAGTGCTGCCCTCTCTGTTGCCTGTAAGATAAGATAAGATAAAAAGAAACCACATTGATCCTTTTAAGAAAATGAAGCAGGTGCTTTAGAAAAAGCAACAGGATTCAGCAGGGAAAAATAAAAATGAAATATATAGACAAATATATAGTAAAAATATAAACATAAAAAAGCAATAATTATGAAAAACTGTAAAATAGTTGCTTACAGTTACTTTCAGATGTTAATAGCAGTCATAATTGCTCTACTTAAACATGGATCACCAAATATTTGCTAAAACTATGTATAAGCAACAAAATATATGCATGTTTGCAGTATTATCTACTGAAACCATTATGCAAAGTATCAGCATATATGCAGAGTATAAGTAGGAGATATGTGAATTACAGCAATATATATGATGTGTGCATATGTATTGTATTCATGTTAGCAAGGAGATGGCTTTACATGTGAACAGAAAGTGTTGTGGTGTTTGCTAAAATTACGCAACTTATCAAACTTGTCAAATACATTAATTCATTCAGTACAGCACTCCCTTTTTGATATCATATATGCAGAAGAATGGCTATACTATATGTGATCTGAGTCACTGTTTGTCTACTGTATATCTATAGTGCCTGTATCTGTTTTGTGTATTGTTTTCTGTATCACTCTTATCAGAACGTGGAGCAGGAAACCTTCCAGGAGAATATGCAGAAATATGTCCAGAGGAAAAACAGCGCAGTAAATGACCATAAAATGACTACATGTGTAAACAGTAGATTAATAGAGTTTAGGACTGCAGAGATAGTTCGTATTGTCAGTGCAGTGCAGTACATATGTTCTGCTTCAGCTCAGGCTGGGGCCATTTGGACAGGCAGCAATGTGCAGTCTCATGGCTATCAGCACAAAAAAAGTGCCTAAAGTGCTTTGAAGTGGATGCTGAAGTTACTCCATGGCTGCACCTTGTAGTGCTTACCATCAGTGTTGGACTGTCCATCTGGAAAAGCAGTTAGTTATACCTGAGTTATAGCTCAGGAAAAATCAATGGCTATCTGCAGCCTGCGTGATGCCAAAACTTACAACTTACATGCAAGTAAAGAAAGAAGTTGGTGTTGAGCCTTACATAACAGCAAACAGTTTCCAAACACTGGGGAGAGGTCGCGCCGGGGTCAGCTGAGGTGTGGCACTCTAACTGTGGAGGTGGGCAGATACTGGAATTCATGAGGAGAAGGCAAAGGAGAGTATAGGTTGATTGAAGTGAGGACCCTTTAGACTCAACAGACAAAAAAATGTGTAATACAAATGTAATGTGAAGGTTGAGACTACATAATTGACTCACTGATTGATTATGTGCTTATTCCATGTTTTTTGTCATTTGAGTCTAAAGGGTCCTTCATCGACCCTCAGCAATTTTACACACTGCACCTTTAATTGGTCATTTATTATTTTGTTTGTATATTTTGGATGCTAATTATTTATGGTGCAATGTGGCATCACACTCACACTTGCATTGTTTGAGAGTGTCTGGCAAGCCCATATACTACACTAACATACAATTCATTCATTCATTCATTCATTCATCACCTGCCTGCCATGGTTCACACGCCAGCGACTGATCTCTGCTGTCAAATTCAGAGATGCAGCGACCGAACTTCCCTGCTGCTCGACCGCTCAGGGGGGACATGACAACACATCCTCTGCAGACTCCCACTCTGCTGTTAGCACCCACCCACAGGCACCGAGGGCGAGCTGTTTGGCAACGGCAAGGAAATGCTTTTAACCTGCGCAACAGTGCTTCAGTCCCGTTTTATTGGCTCCTTGTACTCTTTAATATGCCATAAATTATGACTTAGGAAAGTGCAAAGAGAGTATAGGTTGTGGTTGGATGTGGAGTCTGGTGTGAACTGGCGTGACAGAGAATTATATTTCATCTATTTTGTCATGTATTATATCCTTTAAACATGCTTCTGATTTTAATGAGGTTACTGAGGCTCCGGTCAGGGTGAAAGCATGGATTCAGTCTTTTCATCTCTCTGTTCAAACACCTCAGTTTCAGTTTCAACCCGCCTTCCATTCAACAAGTTGAAAAGAATGGGCTGCTTTCTTTAGTTTCGATAACCTGGACCCTCTATATGGTCCCTGACCCTGGTTATTCAATAGTGTACAGGCCTTGCACCCTGCCCCTCACTTCCTTTCAGTAACCTTTGAACCAAACAGATGCTATTCCTTATTTTACAACCACTTACTAATTCTGACTCTCACTTGCACAAATGTCTTGCATCTAACCTTATGTCATTCATAAATGTTAGATCTGGATCTGCTAGATTATTTTCTCAATGAAAGTCATACAGGGAGCGCATACACAGTATGAGACCTTTTCACTTTTTCCTTTGAGGCCTGAGGATTAGTTTGCGGACAAGAGCAACCCCTGCTGTCAAGAAACGATTTCAATTAACAACCAGCTGTCTTGAAATAATGCTGTTCTTTGAAAGTATGTTAATAGAAGACAATATCAGCTATTTGTTTTACATGTCAGATCTATGTCGTTCCTGCTGTGAAGGGCATTGCCATCTCTATTCTTCTTTTATGAGATATTTATGAGCCTTTTGAGCTGATTCATTACATCATATGTAACAATGTTTGCCATATTTGATATAAATACTTGACCAGCGTCAATGGAGTCACTTTTTTCCAAGACCCACTGAGTTTGTGAGCTGGGAAATCTGTATATCTCATGCATCCGCTGCCACTCAGCAAGGTGAAACTTAATCTTGGACTCTCTGAAGCATTTAAGAGCCGTTTCCGAGCGCCAGTCAAACAGGCCCTCTTGTCACTCAGCTCATCTCCATGTAGCAGTCAGGCACCAAGAGATAAAAACGTATTGCACTTTTTCCAGGCCACCAGTGATGGCACAGTGTAGCAGCAGACAGCTCCCTCCTGCATTACAACACAGCAAAAGCAGTTAAGAGTAAAAGTAGTTAAGGTAGATAAGACTGAATTCAGTGACACAGAACAATCAGTCTTGTACACACACACACACACACACGCACGCAAATTGTGTCACTTTCACCACTATATGCAAATATATTTATTCCAAAATGACAAACTGTAACTTGGAAGTCACCAGAGAACAGAACAGTCAGGGATGATTTTGTTGTTTAAATCCATGCTGCACTTCAAGGCAGAAGGTGCAAACATGTATGTGTGCGTGTGTGCGCGTGTGTTTGTGTACAGACAGAATCTCACACACACACGCACAGATTAAACATTAAGCCTGGCATTGTCCCTTAAGTAAGTGTGAAGGGGAGGAGTCCCACTGTGGTTAACCTAACTGTTTGGGGAAGTGATCCCACTGTTCCATCCCACTGTCTGACCTGATGGAAAGAGACTCAACATGAGACAAACTGCAGGTACTGCATTAAACTCATTTGCATTTTCTCTATCTGTGCTTTCCAGCCGGCACGTGTTTATGTCTGAGGCGTTTCTCATTCATGCTGCTCTCCTTTTATTTTTTAAGCCAGTTGCTTTTTTTTAATTTCCTTATGTCTGTGCTGAAGAGAGGCTACCTGTGATTTAAAGTATCACGGTGCATTTTTAAGATGAAATTAAGATGGAACGAAGGGGAATGCATCGACAGTACTGACACAAAGAATTTACTAAACCAGCACTGTATATAATTTAGATTTTGGATTGGACCTTTGACTTTACACTTTCGCCTCTCGGATTTGGACGAATTCGACCTTTTGATTTGATGAGCTGCACCTTGCATGATACCTGTGAGATACAGTTAAGGCAGATGATATGTGGATGTAGCAAATCATCGATTCAGCAGTGGTTATTAGTCGTGGTTTCACATTCTCATGTCTCTACAATAGGTCAGCTAATAGTGAGCATTCACCAGACCTAGTTGAGCTTCAACAGCATTTTGTGTGTGCCTGCAGGACCACTGTGTCCTGGAAGGAGAAAAACAAAAGGTTTATGATGGGGGAAAGCAAACAGTGACCCATTAGCTGCAGCAAAGCACCTGCAGCCCGGCCAGCTCCGCTCAGTGTCCACTCAGCCACTTAGACGTGACGTGAGAGCGATGGCACTGGGTTTCATTTGGCAGCAGAGGGTCTTCTGGATGGCGATATCGCCTAGTTGCTGTGGGTTGCATCATGATGGCACGTGGCCAACTTCCATTATCCAATGGTTTACCCAGGTGAAGGAGATCAAAGTTTTCTTCGCGCACTCACCACCTGTGAGACGGGAGTCAGCAATTAAAAATAGCTGGGCCCACTGAACAGATGATTGTACTCATAAAGGCAGTGAAATCTGTAGAATTACTTTTAAATTTTGATTTTATTTTATCCTGCCTTGGAGAAAATAATATCTATTATTTTCAAATAATTTGTGTATTCATTATAATCTCCTAAGAACAAGAGTGGTGTTTGAATGAATGAATGAATCAGTGTTGAAACAATTTGAGATACTAAATATATACAGTATATTTCTTTGGCTATAGTTAATCTGTCAGTATGTCACTTGTCCTGCTGCAGTAAACCTCCTTTATCTGCTGCTCCAAAACATACTATTAACACATGCTGTTTGACCAAGGTGTTTGTGATTTTTTTTCCTCTTCCTCGGCCATAATTACATAATTACAAACATTTATTAGACAATTGCCTCTCCATTTTCAAACTTAATTAGAAGCGTCTGTTTAATTTTCTCTCCTAGAGAGTACAAAGGCTAAAGTTAATCACTCTGTCCAGCCCTGCTTTATGGCGCCTCACTGATAATTACAGACAGCAGATATGTCATCCGAGGCTCAAACGCCAGTCTCACTCTAGAGCTGATGCCTCACAGCATTAAAGAGAATGGTTTAGTGGACAGAAACCACGAAGACTTTCCTAAAGCTGTAAGTTCAAATGAATCTGAATTAGATCTGTGACTGACAGCATTCAGTGATTTCATGTATAATGTGTGTTGGTGTGCGACAAAACTTGATTTTAGAGTGTGTGTGATTACAATACAAACTGAACAAACTGAAATTTAATATGGGATCCACCTGTAACACATTGTATTATGATAAAGATAATAATCACATTCATTACCTCAGTTTGTGCTTCTAAAACCATTAACTTGCTGTGATCTGTTTTTCAAGGTTTGGTGGAGGTAATAGGGTTGACTGAGTAAGTTTTGTGTTTCATCTCATTTTTCAGACTAATATCTATATGTTTAAATGTAACTTTATTATTTCACTGCACAAGAATGAACCATGCTACTAAAATATCTTTGTGTCAAACTTTTGTCAAACATAGCCATAAATGTACAGTAAACATCAATACAAAGCAAAAAACTTTAAACCAAAAAGTGAGTTCAAGGGCAATTAATAAAATATTTTAGCAGAGAAGAAGGTCTATAAAGGTTTAAAGAATGGAGCTATGAGATGAAACTGACTCAGTCAGGCCAGGCTGCTCAGACATCATGAAGTTATCAGAGTTTTAGTCTGAACAGCCTGGAGCTTCTTGTGTCCCTAAAAATTTGTTTTATTATTGTTCTGCACATACAGCTCCAAAGGATTTTTGAAATGATGTATTCAACTGTGCTTTGCATGTTGACTTTTGGAACTGGTTGGTAGTAAATGTTAAGACTTTGTGCCCAAGATAAGCCCTTCTGTGCACAGATAAATGCTTTTGTTATTGTCATAATTTAGAGTACTACAGCAGATATGGTTGTGCTGTTAATGTGTGCAGTAATATACTAACAATTGAGCAAATAAGCATGCCATTATCGAGCAATTTATTAGTTGAATATTAGACCTTGGAGTATTAATGGTTCACACAGAAATGGAATTTATGTATTTTTTCCTACACTCAACAATTTACCAACTTCAGTGCTTAATGACTGAAAAGCAATGTCAAATTTCTTCAATCTCTCCTTTTGAAGAAAGTTTACGTTCAATCCTAAAGAGGGAATTGACAACCCAGTGATGGTCATCACAGACGATGCAGGTATCTGTAATTCACAAACACATCCAAATATATTCCATCAGAGCATTAACAAACTCTGCTCTGAAAAGGTATGAGAGCATTTGTCCGTCTCCTGCTCTTCAGACTCCGTGTCGACGCCCAAACCACGTCTGTGCATCCTCAGACGAGAGGAGGGGCAGTCCTACGGTTTCCATCTGCGGGTGGAGCGGGGCAGCCTGGGGCACATAATCAGAAATGTGACGTCACTGGGGGTGGCGGAGCGCAGCGGCCTTCGAGATGGAGACAGGCTTCTGGAAGTCAACAATTGCTTTGTCGATGATGTTCCTCACCCCGAGGTGACACTGGCTTGATGATCGAAATGACACTGTGCCACTCAAAAGGACTGAGGAGGGTGAGAATTCATTCTAACTAGACTGTGTCTCTTATGAATCAGGTGGCCAAGAAGATAAAACTAAGCGGACACCAGCTGTGTTTGTTAGTGTTAGATGGGGAGGAGTATGAGCAGGCTGTGTCCCGGGGTCAAGACCTGCGAGCCCTCGCCACAAAGCACAAGACAGAGGGCTGCAAACCACCCAAACTCTGTCACATCACCAGGGACTCTGCTGCGGGTCTGGGCATCCACTTCTTACCTGTGGAAGGTAATGTTGTTCATGGTAATCACAGGATGTCCTCAGTTTAAAGTCTGCTGTTCATACAGTGTGGCGTCATTCACTTTCTACCCCCGTTCTTGCTCTGTAGGAGAAAAAGGGCGCTTCTCTGTGAGCCTGGTGACAGGAGGCCCGGCCGAGAGGGCAGGGGTGTGTAAGGGAGATCGTCTGGTGTGGATGAACGGAGCAACAGTGTCTGATCTCACACACTCTGCACTCAGCAAGATGGTAGGCCTATGTAGTGCCATGTGAAATGATCTGTCCTCCCTAAAATAATCTATATAAATTTTCTGGGTTAGGAACAAGGATGGAAAGATTAATAAGTTCAAGTAGTGCCACTTTCCTGAAATTTTACTTGAGTAGAAGTAAAATTACTATCAAAATAAAAATAAAAATATATATGATTAAGAATGTAAAAGTCAATTCAGAATTTTGAGTTACTTTTTGAGCAAAAAAATATTGTTAGCTATGATTATTTCCATGCAATGCTGTAATGATGGCGGGTGGTAGAATTTAAACTAGCTTCCTTGAACAATAAATAAAATACAGATAAAGTAAAGCCAGATTTCTCTGTCTTCTCTTCTGGCTTACTGTTCCCTTTCTTAGAATATACCATTAGCTACATTCTGATGCAATGCTTGTAGAAAACTTTGTTGCTAAAAATATGTACTCTGTAATGGATGCCATTTAAGTAAAACAATTCAGTCATTCAATCTATAAAATGATGTGAAGGGAAAAAAAACTCAAAAAGTGCACGTATACCAGAGACTAATGCAATTAGAAGAACAAGAGTAAATGGGATTTGTTACTTCCAACCAAATATTTTCTTGTAGGTGAAAAAGTGTGGAGATCACATCACCATCATGGTGGTTGACAGTGAGAGTGAGAAAAACTACATCCAGCAGAGGATGCCCATTCTGCCTGCCATGGCTGTCCCACATAACCTGCCTCACACGGCCAGAAAACTCCACCTGGTACCCGGGGCTAAGGGCTACGGCTTCCTCCTGACGCAGGAGAAGACGCCATCAGGACGCACAGGTCAGGGAAAAAACAACAACAACATTCAAAATCATGCACTTAATCTGTGCACACTAGACTTTATCTGTGTCTTTTTCAACAACAGTTCATGTTCTGCGTGAGGTGGACCATGGCAGTCCAGCACAGAGAGCAGGTATGCAGAAAGGAGAGCTGCTGCTGGAGGTCAATGGGGAGTCAGTGGAGGCGCTGAGGCATGAGGAGATTGTTGACAGAGTGAGACAGGGAGGTCAGCAGGTTATCCTCACTACTATAACTCCACAGGGGCTGGAGTTTTACACCCAGGTAGGTGAGACCAGTGGGCAAGAACACCACGCCATATCTTTAAAAAAAAAAGTTTCAATCGGGATAGCAGGAGCAAAGGAGGAGATAGTAGGAGCAGCACAAGGAATTTGGTTCCAGCTGTTGGTGACACTCAAGCATTACAGACAATATACAGACAATGTACAAGTTATTTACAGACAGTACACAATATACAAGCAATATCGATAAAGTGCAAGGGTGTGTGGTTGTGCATACAGCAATAATGTGCATCGTGTATGGAAATTAAATTATAATGTATGAGTACTATACAGGCAGTTTGAGTAATATGCAAGCAATACACAGTTATATAATGCAGGGACTGCAATGAACTGTAATGCAGAGACAAGAGCAGTTATTAAATTCAGAGGCTTTTCCACATAAGGGTTTAGTGAATTGACACTTTTGTGTTCACTGTCCTCATTTGATTTTCTGCAGCTGGGCCTATCACCTCTTCTCTTCTGTGTGGATGATGCTGGTGAGAGAGGAAAGAAGAGCAGCACGCCAGTCAGTGTAGAAACAGAGCAAATGTCACACGAGGAAACAGTTGTCCAGCCCAGACTGAGATTCTGCTCCCTCCAGAAAGGCCTTTTGGGGTTTGGCTTTAACCTGGGCTGTGTCCCACAGAGTCCTGGGACCCTCATCAGCCAGGTATGAATGAAATAGTTAGTGGCTGTTTGATGACTGATGCATTTTCAGGAAGTCATCATTAGCTGATTAAATATTAATAAGAAGAGAGAAGTCTGGAGTGTTATTTTATCTGATAGACATTGTGATGGAGTTTGGTAATTAATAATGTGTAGATGTTTCTTCTCCCTCTTAGGTGACTCCTGGGGGCTCTGGGCAGAGAGCAGGACTACTTGAAGGGGATGTGGTGGTGGAGGTTAATGGACACAATGTGGAGGGGAAATATCTGGAAGATGTGATCATGCTGGTGAAGGAAGGAGGCCATTTTCTTTCCTTACTGGTTAAAAATAAGAGTGACAGCAAGTTGAATCAGAATCAGATGCCAACCTCAAGAGATGCCACTGACTTAGAGGTAAAAATAAATAAATAAATAAATAAAATAAGAGTAAAAGTAAGATAATCTGCTTATAGTCGAATTGTTCCATAAATGTGAACACTATCTTAAGCATATTTTGTTTGTAACTCCACAGGAAGAAGAAAACGAGGAGATATCAGCCCTGTGATTTAGCAAATGCTCCAGCACACCTGATGACATCCCACCATATCACAATGAGGACACTTTGACTTAAATTGAGCAAGAAAATGCTGGGCTCAATGTAATGTTAAAATAAGCTAAATATATCTAAGAGGAAGTGCATCAGCAGTTGCAATTACACAAAACACAACACAATTTTGTAATGAGTGATTAGTGTTGAGTCTAAAGTGCAAAATTTAAGGATGTAATACATTTACAGTGTTAGTCTTGAGAAATGGCCATATATTATGTTATTAAGTGCACAGTAAAATGTAGAATAAACAATGCATCGCAGGTCTAATAATCTCAGAAATCTTGATCACAATTTTATGTTTGGATGATGCTTTTACTTCATTTCATTTAAAAGGAGGTAAATGTGATGGTTAATTATCTCTATTAGTAGAATGTGATTTATTTGACATAAATGCAGATAAAGTGCATGTTCTTGTAGAGAAGGTGTATGTCCGTCATTTCTATCCT